>PVIU01021622.1:0-31164 GCA_004026605.1 Ondatra zibethicus
AGGGGCGGGGATAGAGGTGGGAGAAATTTCATCCGATGGATGGAGATAGAGACAGAGACCCACAATCACATCAGAGCAATGGATTGAGCCCCCAAGGTGCAGGTGAAGAGCAGAAGGTGGGAGAAGATGAGTTAGGAAGTTAGGACCGTGAGGGGCTGGTCCACCTACTGAGACAGTGTGCCTGAACTAATGGGAGCATTTCTTCTTTAACGGTCTCCATCATCTTCATAAAATTACAATTAAAATAATTTTCTCCTGTTTCTTCTGCATTAGGATGATCAAGTGTCCTTGATGTATGACCAATCAATGGCTTCTGGTGTTACCATTTTGCTTTTTAGATTGTTGAATGAATTCTTGTATTGATGCCTACCCATCTTTTCTCCAATTGGTGCCAGCAGTGTCTTTGCCTCTTGGTCCAATCCTTGCAATGGCTGTCTGTGTCTTTGGGAACTGTTCTTGATCTGCTCTGTACTGTTTCCATCTGTGTCTCAAGGAGCCACTGAGGTCTCTCTTGGCCTGCTTTCTTGGTCTACTCTCTTGGTTTGGTCTCTTGGTCTACTCTGTGTAGTCACAGCCTGTGCTTCAGAGTTCCTCTTTTGGTCCCACCTATGTAGTCACAGCCTGTTCTTCGGGGTTCCTCTTTTGGTCCTCTCTCTTGGTCCTTTCTGGAGGAAGCTTGCCTGCTGACTGGCTAGAGAAGCTGAGCTAGGTGGGGGAGCGGCCCAAGGTTTTGCCCCAGTATGGAGGCCCTAGAGAGTGGGCTTGTCCCACCGAATAACTGGTCACTCACCTCTTGGTTCTCTCTGTGAATTTACAGCCTGTGTCTCAGAGTTCCACTAAGTTGCAGGAAATAGGAGGGTTTGGAGATGGAGTGGGATTTGAGCTTGCAGGGTCCGATATATGGGGTGTGGGCATTGGACCTGCTGTTCTCTTATTTATGTTCCTACAATGATAGAATTTTATCACTTCAGTGCTACTAGAAGAACTTCTTTCAGAAGTATATGTAAACATTTTTTGTAAGTGAATTCCAATTATCTTAATTATTTCAAAGAAGTTACTCTTTCTTGGCTAATTAATTTGTCCTATAATGAGTCTGTGAGGAGCCAAAACATGTTACCTTTTCCTAAGACATCATCATCATCTTTGTATTTGCACAATAGGAGGATATCAATGATGTTTACTAGAACAATAGATGAATGGAATTGTAAGAATAAGTAAATTTTACTTTACAAGTCCAAAAATCTTCAATGTAAATTAACATCTGATATGAATTCAAAAATGTTAACTGAGGAATCATCTCATCCCATATTATGGCTTATTAGTTTTGATAGAGTTATCACATTCTTATGAAGACCAATGACCAGCTATGTCCTTTTGGCCCTGTATGTCTATGGAAGGAGAAAGGATTCTTGGTGAATTTCTCATTAAAAAATTACATTTTTTGGACTGGCTGTGAGTCTGCATTATTTTATCTTTCTGAGTTTGTGTTCAGTCTTGTCTGCAGAATAAGCTCAAGGTTATTTAGGGCTACAGAGTTAGACCCTGTTCTCAAAATAAAAAAGGAAAGAAAAGAAATTAACATTTATTAAATTAACATATAAAACATTTATATCTAACATTTATAAAATATATGACATAATTTATAAAAAATATGTTATATATGTAAAATATACATGCATATATATTTATATTGGGATTCAGGAACATTGTAAACAATTTTATATATGTCTTGACCTTCAAATTCCTGATGACCTTTCAAAACTAGTATGATAAGGTCTACTTTATAAATAAAAAATTAAAAATCATAAACCTTAAAAGACCTGGATGAGGCAGCGATCTGGCTGGGATCATAAAGTTCTTTGTTGGAGGCTGTTAAATTATTCTCCATTAAGCAGTGTTATATATGTTAAGCTATTTGGTGCAGAGGCTATAGCTAGGCTCTGAGAGAGAGCATTTCTCTACTTATAATTTATTTTAGCCTTATTGAGATCAGTCTTCGGAGCCAAGTAATAATGCCTTTCTTAGATCCAAGTGACAGCCTTTTTTGAAAAAGTCTGACTGAAGGACAACTCCTTCATCTCTCTGTTTCTTTAGCTTTTCCAGAATAAACATTGAGAAAATTGCCAGGCAGTGCTGGCACACACCTTTATTCCCAGCATTTTGGAGGCAGAGTCAGCGGATTTCTTTAAGTTCAAGGCCATCCTGGTCTACAGAGCAAGCTCTGGGACAGCCAGAAAGAGCTACACAAAGAAACCTTGTCATGAAAAAAAAAAAAAAAAGAGAAACTACCATAGGAATAGATTATACTGTAACTTAATGCTTTTCTGATGATGCTCAGGCCATGTGAAAAGACAGAAGGTTTAATTGTTATTAGACATTAAGCAATATCTGAATAACTGTGTTCTCACCCTGAAAACAGAGCAATTGTTTAGAATAGCTGCTTGACAAGTGAATGAGTATACAGGAGATTTATAGTCAACCAGTTTTTCCACAGAGTCTCGAATAGGACTCACCATTCAAGAACAGTGCTGTTGACCATTTTAGCCCCCCCAAAATTAGGGATACTTCTCAAATGAGTAACAAATATTTCAATATGGAACCCTGAACCCATGTGGAGGAAGCTAAAGCTATCTTTCTGGCAGTGTTACAGCATTAGAAACTGAGAGCCTGTGATCAAATTCCAGTCCTTACTGAATTTTTCATTTGTGGGAAGAGGAACTAGTATCAGCCGTTACATCACATACAAAGCATATGATGGTGTGCAGTCATAGAAAGCAGGAGATAATCACTACCAACTTACAACAGTTTGGGATAGGGGGACTCATCATATGTATGCAGCACAGTCCTGTTCTTTCATGTGCAGTTTGCAGTGAGCAGAATTCTAAGTGACGAGAAGAGTCTTAGTAACACATGACTAGTAAACAAAATGGATTCCTAACTGTGTTCTAGATTGTACTTTCTCTCACTGAGAGAATTACATTAGTCTATCCTTAGCTGGGATTCATTTTCCTGTGGTTTCATTTAATTGCAAATGACTAGGGTCTGAAAATATTAAATAAACTATTTCTAAAAAGAAAAAATTAAATGACATCTTTTATAACATTGTCGTTATGATTGTTTCATTGTATTATTAGTTTTTGCTGTTCATCTTTGATTTGTGTTATTTTTTAAAAGTATATATAATACTCATGTGTAGAGAAAGCCGTGTTTGAAAAACCAGAGAAATGTGAGAGGGAGCAGGTCTCTTCCAAGAAATGTCTTGGTACTCTAGTGTTCCAATACAGTATAAAGAAATCAGAGGGGCTGGAGAGATAGCTCAGCCTTAACAGGCTTAGGATCATATTTACAAGGACAAGAGCTCTGTTTCCAGCACAGAAGACTGTCTCTCTAGATCTTTTTTTTTTTTCTTGGCTCTATGACATCTCTGCCCCTCATCAATAGAAGGAAAAATAAATTAAAAAGAAAACAGTGGCTTCTTCCCAAACAAACGAGCATGGGCAATCTAAAATAGGTTTTACTTGGTAATGCAGAGCTGAAATCCAGTAAATCCAGCCTCTATCCAGAGTGAAACATTGGCCAACCAGAACGTTGTCTTATTTGCCTAGTGGAAATTGAATACAGAGAATCCCAATTTCAATGAGGGTGTCTTCAAACAAAAGTTAGCACAGCCTTTTGCTGTTGTTACTGCCCTGGCATGCCGACTCCTTACTTCTGTAAACTTACCTTTTCTACACTGCTTTGACTTGGGTAAACTGTCTACCAGCCACCCCCATCACAGTTTGGCATTCTCTATGCACCTTTCGGTAGAATGAACTAAGTTGCTATGTGAATGGCTTGAGACCAAGGACCAGATGAAATTCATTAAATTATTTTGCAATAATTTAATCACATTCCAGATTTCTGCTAGTTATTCCATTGAGTAATCCTTAGTCTATAGGGCAAATTTTGAGAGAGGAGCAGAAGTATCACACTGTTCTTCATAGAGATCAACCCTTTTGCACAACATTGTCTTTTTGCAATTTCAGTTTTCTGTAATTCCAGTGACATCAGCAAGGTGGTTTCCTACTTTTTGTCATAACCTGTAGTTTTAGGTTTGTCTCCATCCTACGGTTCCACACCTATGTGCTAGCCTTCTGTGGCTTATGTTAATAAATAAAGCCTGCTGGCCACAAGTAAGTCACAGTCTACTGGAGCAGAAAGACAGTGAGCAGGCATTTGTTTAAAATGATGTGAGTAGAGTATTTAATAGTATTGGATGTAAGAAATAAATATGACTAAATTAAGTTTTACTGAATAGGCAAGATTTGTTTGAAATTGATGAAGTGAAAGTTAGTTGTAGAGATTCTTGACTGTTGCATTGTTACTAGAGCCTTGGACCTTAAGGCTTCTAGGTCCAAATGCTCACTTGCATTGAGAAACTGGCATAGTGTGTAGAGAAATGGAAAGTGAATTCATTTAGAGTGTTTTTCTTCCTTCCTTTCTTTCTTCCTACCTTCTTTTCTTTTTTTTTCCGCCAAATCGAGGAGACCTTGTCTGTCTGAATATAACTTACAGAAAAGAAGAAACAAAACCCTAGAAAGATGAAAGTGCTGGTCAATGTCCTCGTAGGGTGAAGGTTTATTCTGAAACTGGGGTCTTAAGAATGGTTCATCTTCACCCAAACATGGAGTTTCCTGGACAAAACCTACACCTGAGGTCTCTTTACAGTATTCAAGAGAAAAGGAAAGCAATACGACAGGAGAATGGTTGCATGCTGTCTTGGCAGACAATGGAAGGCTCATGTGGTTAAAGAGCAATAAGCAAGGAAGAACTAGGCAGAAATAGTGCAAGGCGGGATGATCAACTTAAGATACTTACATGTGTGGAAATAAAGCAAAGACTCCCTGTAATGTGCAATTATATATTTATATAAATATGTATTATATGATATATTAAAATATATTTATTTATATCTATTATAAATATATATTTTAATATAAAATACATTTTGATAAATGCTTTTAAAAAGTGCATCATTCTCAAAACAAAACAACAAAAACTTAAGAAACAAGAAAGGGGAAGAAGTGCAGACTGTATTCTACAGGGTAAAAATCCTCAACTACATCTGTATTGTTTGAGCCTGACTTATAGACTGATGGTGTGACCCAAGAGAAAGAACACCCAGCTGAACTTGGGCAATTTGAAGTAAAAATTTTTGTATCCTATCATGTGATAGCTGAATAAGGTGTCCATAGCCCCATAGTCCAGAAGTACTTTCTGTGCTCCCGTGTGCCTGACTGGAAGCTCTCAGAGAAAAAACCAATACCAACGTTGTCAGGACACACAGAGATGTGAGCATGTTCCACCTTGTCTGAAGGTCAGAGAGTTTGAGCTTTTTTTTTTTTTTCTCTTTCAAAGTTGTTGACACAGTTGTGGCTCCAAAAAAAAAAAAAAAAAAAAAAAATCCTGACCCCTGACCCAGGGTGTGGTTACTTGGTGTTTTGGACATTAAAATGCCCCACAAAAGTGGATCCACTCCACCCTGACCAAAGGTCAGAGAATTCAAGCATACTCCTGTGCTCCTTCCTTTATAATAGGAGGTTTGGCATAGCTGCCTACAGGATATTTGGTCTAGGGCGTGTTCACTGCATAACCTGCCCCAAGCATCAAATACTTTTACTCAGGAAATAATGGCTTGAAGTCTCAAGTATTGAACAAGTAACTGTCTGTTGTCTTTTGCCTTCCCGCCCCTCTGCTCCACTCCCTTTTTGTTTTCAGATATAAAAGTGTATGGAAAATAAACGTGGGCAAATTCAGCATGCAGCATTTGCTGAGTTGCCCTCCCGGTACTATCCTTCGTCTCTGTTTCCTTCATATCTCTGTTTCTCCTACTTAATCCTCACGTCCCTACCCTGGAATATACATGCAATCATGTTGTGGCTAGGACCGTGGCAGAAGTCACCCCAAATGTGGCTTACAACAACAAATTAAAAATGCTGCAAGGCCAGCTGAATGATTATCACTTGGTGATTACCGTGTGTGGGAACGTTGCAGATGCAGAGTTATTGGTGCTATGTTTAGACAATTTAATAGTCATTCATTAGCCACGCCCACAAATGCCTTTTGGAATGTTCTGACAGGCATAAACCTGGCAGCTAAGGATGTCATCAGATAGCATCTGAAAGCTATAGAGGAAGATTTCAATGCTTTGCTCTAACTGCATTCCTGAAATTTCTTCAATGTATTTAAAATGGCTTGATTTATGACCATCTTTTGTCATATAGCTATACAAATTTCACAAACTGTTACTGCATTGAAACAGTGTGTGAGGTGACCTGAATCTGAGTTCCCAGGTGATGACCACTCACATTAGGGTTCAGAATAAACTATACCGTCCTTCTGCCTTTTAGCCAAAAGCTATCTTTGCATCAATGCCTGTGCCTGTTACAGGAATTCCTCCCTGCCCCTGCCATCGAACTCCATATTCTGTGTTTCATTAACACAGTGTATCCTTTTTTGTCTGCAGAGTCTTACTATAAGGAGTAAGAAAGGTGTTTGCAGGCATGGCAGCGGTTTGACAGGTCTGGCTCTGGGACATTGGCTATGCTGCTTGTACTCTCCACACCTGAGCATTAGCCATTAAAGCCAGCACCTAATTGTGCCTCCCCATTCTGTCCTATGAATTAAACACTATCATGTTCATACAGTGACATCATGGCAATTAGTAACTGACACATAGTGGGCTTTGAATCAATATAACTCATGGATTAGTTTTCTCCTCATTAGTATTCTTTACAAGGAAGGATGCTCAATGATCTATGTGAAGAACGTTTTTCCATTCTCTACAGCCACCCTGGAGTCAACAATGTCCTCAGTTAACCCTGGTTGGAAGAGTATTGCTTGCTAACTCAAAACTTTTTGCAGACTTGCTGTGAAGAAGGATCTAGTAATATCACAGGCTGAGCTGGGAGACTGCAGGGAGGACATCCTGATGGGGATTATTCATGAGGCATGCATAATCAGGGGCTGCAGGCAGAGATAGGGAGTGCTGGAAGCTGTTCAATTACAAAGCTGCACAGTGAGGCGGACCCTGCTCAGGACAGCTGGCAATGATCGGCCACTGGAAGGGGGGAATTCTTGAGGCTGCTGGTCACCTATTGAGGGGCTGGGAGAGAAGGGTATTTGGGGTTGAGAAGCACTGTGGGAAATGGTAGCAGGGAATGGAAAGGTTTTAATGGAAAGAAATGACTTGCTATGCTCTCTTAAGTTGAATAGAAACTCTTTCCTAAATGATGTAGCCAAGTAGTAAATCCAAATGATATTGGGAACAAAATTACACGATTCAGGCTTTTCCCTGTATTTTTTAAGATGGTCTGGAGGTGTGAGTGGGTCAGTAGAATGTGATTTTTGAATTTTTTCAATTTATTCATTCATTTACAGTCACACACACACACACACACACACACACACACACACACACACACACACACTTTGACCAAAGCCCCTTCTTCCTCCATTAACCTTTCTTATATTCCTTGTCTCTAAAGAGACAATCTCTTCTCTCTAAGGCTTCTGTTTTCATGAATTGTTTCCATGACTCAGTGTATTAAATGAGAGCTGCCCATATGATCTTATTTACTTGTGGGGGGTTATTTGTTTAAGAGGAGCAATGTTCCTGGTGAGGCTATTGAGAAATATGACTTCCCTTTTTCATGCGACCTTTAACTACCCTGTAGCTAAAAGAATAGGACCTGATTTTCCTCTCCCCACTAATGGACCCATAACTTTAGCGTCATAGTTCTTTCTTATTTTCAAGGTAATGTGACATCAAACAAGAATTCATATTCATATTTTACTGAATATTTATTCAGTAAAAGATAGGCGTTCTTTCCATTACATAGTCCACAGGTTACCACTGCGAGCAGTTTGGTGTTTTCATGTTCGTTTACTTAACAGGAAAACTCAATGGACTTGACGGCTGTGAAGGAGGTTCCTAATGCTCCCACAACCCTGTTCCATCCAACCGTCACATATTTCACAGAATTCTGCTCACAGTAAACTTAGTCACTTGATTAAATCTCAATCTGTTTTACAACTCATGGAATAATGAGTGTTTTCAAAAGAAGTAAAGTCATTATTACCTTTCGAAAGAAACTTCCTGGCAAAACAAATTGACAAGAATATAACTTTGGGATAAGAAATCAGAAATCTCAGCTAATTCAGATGTGATCCTGTAACTCACATGACTACAAATGCCTGTCATGGTTTGCACACTTGTAAATAAACTCATGTGTGCATGTGTGTATAACCAGAGTCGGCTGCACACCTGCAGTTTGTATCAAACACAGTGAAAAAGTTTTATCACAAAAATTACTCAAAAGGAGAATTAACAATTGCAAACTGGTATTGTATCACTGAGCCATATCTTAGTTACACTAGCCTCCACTGCTAGATATTTTAGCTACTTCGGATTTGGGATGCTGTAAACAGTGATGTTGCCTTACAATGCTGTGAGCTAGTGTTCACTGCATCCTTAGAACAGAGTCTTTAAGAACATAAATGCCTCCAAGAGTATAACGATTTTCAAAACATGCCCACAAGCACAGTTAGATGACTATAGTGTTATTTAGATGGAGATACATACAATCAAGCTACTTTATTGAATGTTTGTTTAAAAGTTTAATACCTCCTGCCAAGTTCTGTGTATTTGTGGTGTGTGTGTGTGTGTGTGTGTGTGTGTGTGTGTGTGTGTGTGTGTCTGTGTCTGTGTATGTGTGGTGTGGGTTTTCTAGGTTTCTTCCCTCACCAAGTCTGACATGAGTCACAGTAACTTTTGAAACAGCTATGAGTTTGGCAGAGAAAAACTGCCACACTTCATTTATTTCTGCTACATTAGTTAGACTGAGTATTGACCTTAGATTTATAAGCCATTTTTCTTTTTTCTTATTGGTCTGATAAATCTTCTTGAGGTTTAGTGTTTTTATACTTGATTTGTAAAAGATATATATATATATATATATATATATATATATATATATAGAGAGAGAGAGAGAGAGAGAGAGAGAGAGAGTAGGCAGAGTCAGGGAGATGCCATGTAGACACCACAGGAAACACAATGTACAGAGCCTTACCGGTAGGCCATAACCACGTGGCAATACACAGATTAATAGAAATGGGTTAATTTAAGATGTAAGAGCTAGCTAGAAATGCACTTAAGCTATAAGCCAAACAGTACTGTAATTAATACAGTTTCTGTGTGATTATTTTGGGTCTGGGTGGCTGGAAACAAAAGAGCAGTCCCTGCCAACACTCTCATTCCCAGATCTCTTCAGGGCTCACCTCTATGTTCCAATACTTCTCTGATGTATTTTTTGCATATGGCAGTGAGATGGGGAGCTCGGTCTGCAGAGGAAGTAGGACTAAACGTGAAAGAAGAACAAATGGCTAAAAGGGTCTGAAGTAAACTCACTTCTCCAAAATGGTCCCTTGTTGGTTAATTGCTGTAACTTCTTCATCTTTTTGTTCACGCCTAGGCTTTCACTACTTCACCAGTGTCAAGGTAGGCAAGGTAAACATCCTCAAATAAATATATGGTTTTCTCTCTCTTCAGTAGAAATCTGTCTGATAATCTTTACCAACACCTGATTTTTGACAAAGAAGCAAAACATATCAAATGGAAAAAGAGAGCATATTGAACAAATGGTGTTGGCATAACTGAATATCAACATGTAGAAGAATGAAAACAGACCCATATTTATCACCATGCATAAAACTCAAGTCCAAATGGATCAAAGACCTCAACATAAAGCCAGCCACAATGAACTTTAGAGAGGAGAAAGTGGGAAGTACACTTGAACGCTGGCATAGGAGACCACTTCCTAAATATAACCCAAGCAGCACAGACACTGAAAGAAACAATTAATAAATGGGACGTCCTGAAACTGAAAATCTTCTGTAAAGCAAAGGACATTATCAACAAGACGAAATGATAGCCTACAGAATGGGAAAAGATCTTCACTAACTCCACAACAGACAGAGGTCTGATCTCCAAAATATACAAAGAACTTAAGAAATTGGTCATCAAAAGAACAAATAATCCAATAAAAAAATGGAGTACAGACCTAAACAGAGAACTTTCAACAGAGGAATCAAAAATGTCTGAAAGACACTTAAGGAAATGTTGAACATCCTTAGTCATCAGAGAAATGCAAATCAAAACAACTCTGCAATTCCATCTTACACCTGTAAGAATGGCCAAGATCAAAAACACTGATGGCAACTTATGCTGGAGAGGTTGTGGGGAAAAGGGAACATTTCTGCATTGCTGGTGAGAATGCAAGCTGGTACAGCCCCTTTGGATGTTAGTGTGGCAATTTCTCAGAAAATTGGGAAACAATTTTCCTCAAGACCTAGCAATACCACCTTTGCATATATACCCAAAGGATGCTCAACAGTGCCACAAGGACATGTGCTCAACTATGTTCATAGCAGCATTGTTTGTCATAGCCAGAACCTGGAAACAACCTAAATGCCCCTCGACCAAAGAATGGATAAGGAAAATGTGATACATTTACATAATGGAGTACTACACAGCAGAAAAAAATAATGACATCTTGAATTTTGCAAGCAAATGGATGAACCTAGAAAACATCATGTTGAGTGAGGTAACCCAGACACAGAAAGACAATTATCACATGAACTCACTCATAGGTGGTTTTTAAACATTAAAAAAAAAACAGCCCACAAATCACAATCCCAGAGAACCTAGACAACAATGAGGACCCTAAGAGAGACATCCATAGATGTAATCTACATGGGAAGTAGAAAAAGACAAGATCTCCTGAGTAAATTTGGAACATGGAGTTCTTGGGAGAGGGTTGAAGGGGAGGGGAAAGGCAGGGAGAATAGCAGAGAAAAATGTAGAGCTCAATAAAAATCAATTTAAAAAAAAGTTCAGCAGAGCATCCTGGCCCCTAACTTCTTCTCTCTCTATTCAGCTCTACTCTTCCAGCTTGCCTTTCCTCATCTCCTATTTAGATTCTTGCTTTAACTCCACATGACCTTGCTTATTATGGTCCTATCCTACACAAAATGCTCCTTTTCTTTTTTGCATACTTCAGAACTAAACCAAACAGCACCTTCCCCAGAATGCAATTCTGTAAACCTAGCCTGTGACAGGCACTCAAGTCCTTTCAATTTGAAGAAACATACGTTGAACTATCGTCTTTTTTTTTTGTTTGTTTTGTTTTTTTTTATTTTTTTTTTGAACTATCGTCTTTTAAAATATCATATTGAAATTAGTTTTTTTGTGTGTGTTCCCCTCCCACATTAAACCAAAAGTATCTCAGTGTCAGAGACTCTGGCTTTATTCCCCTGTATGTCTAGGCCTGGCACGTATGCAGAGCCACACCATGCTTCATTTGCTCAACAGTATGCAACAGCCAAGATTGCCACCCATGTGATATCTATCAGAGGTTCTTTCAAGACCCTCAAGCATCATTTTCTTCTGTAAAATTAGATACGAGACTGAAAGCTTAAATCTTACTGAAAGTAGCTTTGTAACTAGGAAGAGTTTCGTAAGGATGTCTACATGTGTCCCCACATTGGAATATATGTGCATATGAGTGCAGCTCTTTTAATAGTTAATTATTGTTATAGAAATATGACATAGAATTACAAAATCACAAATTTTAGAATGTTGGATATACACATGCTATTGATGTACTTTCAGGAAATGGTTGTTTGCAAATGATTTTCAGGTGCCCCTGAGTTCCTTCCTGGTGGTTTTGGGGTCTTTCTAAGGAGGTTAAAGATAGGCAAGCAATTCAGGTGGTGTTTCTGAACTCCATCTGCTCAGTAGCAAAGACAAATCCAGCTTCTGCCGTATGACGTATTGAAGTGCACATGCATGCGCGAGCACACACACACACAACTATATAGAATCTTTTATCTAATACAGTGTTGGAATAAAGACAACTGCTGTGTCATAAGTAAATTGGGTCATATTACTCAGACATTAAACATCTTTCCCAGACCAGTGGTTTTTGTTTGTTTGTTTATTTTTCTAGCATACGACACCACCTTAAAATGATCCCTTCTTCAATCCTGAGATACTTTCCCTGCAACTTCTTCCATGGAATAGTTTTGCAGCCCAAACATCTTAGAGTGGTGTGGGTTCTCCTCGATGGTGATTCCTACCTGTGCTTATCTATTGCAAATTAACATTCAATCCAGTTTTCATGATTGTTATTATCAGGCATACTTTCAAAGATTCTGAGACCTCTCAAGTGCATGTTTCTGTGGTTATCCAGCTGGAAACCCTGCTCACTTATATGGATTTTAGCATTCTCTTCCAGTTTGGTAGTTGGCTTGTTAATTAGTACATTTTCATGAACTGCTTAATAATACCTTGGGTAAAGATGATAGTATTGCCCTTTGCAGTGCTCTGGAGTTGCTGGCAACTGTTTTACTGGGTGCTTGGGGAACCTGCACTAACTGAAAGTCAGAGGAATGAAGAAAGTCACTTTCTGAGTCTCTATGAAATGCTGAATTTCTTGTGACTTTCAGGACAGCTGCCACTGCCCATCAAAAACACTTACTAGTAAGAAAAAGAAACACACATAGACACAAACAATTTAGTCTAAATCACATGCTTAAGACTTTTACAAAGTGAATGTTTGTTGGTTAAGATGGCAATTAAATGTTGGACACAAATAATTATTTCACAGGGCAAAAAGGATAATGTCATTTCACTTACAGGAAGGAATCTTCCATGGACATGAACTTTTTATTGCTTATTCAGTCTTCCCTTATTACCTTACTTGGCTCTTCAGAAATTACAACCAGACACAAAAATATCTTTTCCTGCCATGATAAAATGGAATAAATAAAGAGTAAATCACCAATTAAAATGCTGAATTACGTTTCCATTCACTATCTCTCATCCTCACTTGGCCCATCCCATTTTGTTTGTTTGTTCATTGAGACAGGGCTCCACTCCGTAGCCCTCTGGCCTGGAACTCACTATGTAGACCAAGCTGGCCTGGGATTCATGAAGATTCACTTGCATCTGCCTCTGAAGTGCTGGGATTGAAGGTATCCACCACCACACAAAGCAAGAGCAGTCCCTTTAATGCCTTTTTGGATGATATTGTTGGCAGCAACAATATTAAATATAGTTTTTGGTCCTGAAATCTACAACACTACTTTATTCTTCTATCTGTTGATGGGGACTCGAGGACATTACATTAAAGGCAACAAGTGGGAGACAGAAACTCAGCTTGTTCTGGTTCACCTCTAAGTCTTTTCAAGCATCAATATTAATATTTGGCAATGGTTGATAGAGGCTTGGAAACAGGGAGGGAATAGTTGAGGTTGAATAAAGTGTTTAAAACATTGTAAAACAGAAGCAATAAGTTCCAGTGTTCTACAAAACAGTGTGTTTGTGGGGGATGGTAGTTCAAATAGACTTACTATAAGCTAAACAAACAACTAAGAGAATGGATATCAAAGGGTCTACATACAAAATCAATCATGACAGAAGTAGAAAATTACTTTGATATTTATCAAGACATAATATACACACATATTGAATTACCACACTGTACCTCTTAAGCATGTGTTAACTTTTTTTTTCATATAAGGTGAAAAAGGAGAAGATCAAAAAGCATAAGAGATAAGGTGAATATGATAAAGTATAGTATATTCATATATAAAATGCTTTTCTCTGTATTATAGTTACATGTCAAAATTGAAAATAAACAAGAAAATAAAGATGTGTCAGTACACAGGAAGGAAAGAAAAGCAATTTAAGTCAAATCACTAGAGAGATTGATGCCATCAGAAGATGCAGGTTTTCACCCAATGGAAGTTGGAGCAATCTGTCCTGATGACAGTTTAGTTCTCCTGAGGGCATCGCATCTGGGGGATATCATAGCTGCAACTTTTGAAGTATCTGGAATAACACAGACCAGGATAAAGGAGATCTAGAAGTTTCTAAGGAATGAAGACCCCGCTTTTGGTTTTCCGTCATAGAACACAGCAGAAAGTAAATTAATATTTGCTATAAAAGCTCAGGGAGAGGATGGGGACATTGTCCAACAGTAAAGTGCATGTGCTGCTCTTGCAGAGGACCCCAAAGCAATCTCCAGCTTCCATATTGGGGTGCATACCTCCTTTTGTAACACTAGCTCCAGGAGATCTAACACCTCAGTCTTCTGTGGAAACTAAGACTGGATGTGCTATAATAGGAAGGAATTCCTTTCCCACAGACTTAAAGATTTAAAGTCCAAGGTCAAGCACAAGCATCTGTTAGCATTCTCCTTGCTCCATTGTCACCTGGTAGATGGGGAGAGGTGGGAGATGGAAAGAGCAGACAGATCTCCCTTATTTATAGGAGCCCAAACCCACCCATTAGTTGCACCCTCAAGACCTAATCTTGTCTTAACAATCTCACCTCTTAAGGCTGTCAGAATGACAATAAAAATTCTGCATGAGTTTTAGAGACGATAAACTTTCAAGCCACAGTACGAAAACAAAACAATGTCATAATAAAAGACTCACAGAACTTAAAGCCACCAGGCATCAAATCACATCTATAAACTCCCCAGAGTGAGACTTGCCAGGAATGAATCCTAGAAGCTCCTAGTTCAGTGGGATGCCTCTCCCTACCTCCTCCCACCTTATTAAACAGGAGATTGAAGTTTTACAAGCTCTGCAGTAAATGCAAGTCCTTGTAGTTCCCAGGGCACTTGACAAGGAGTTTCAGCTGTCATTATTTCACCCTGACTAGATGGTGTGGGGCAGGAGAGGAAAAGAGAGGAAGGATTTACCATTGCCCTTATTGTGGGGTGTCTTTCACAATCTGTTTTAGGATGCTTCTAAAGTCACCACAGAAACATCTGACAAACACTCCACTTAGGACAAAGGTTCAGTGAGTTTCTATGAGAAGCTGCAACAATGGTCTGTTTTTCCAGACTGCAAAGTGCATTCAGACCTCACTGGAAACTTAGGAAAGGAAAAAACTAAAACCTATTTGAAGGCTTGTTGCATAAAAGCCAACACCTGCTACTTAGGTTTTTTAAAAATAATATTTGGTTGAAAATGTCAAGGGCTTTTGAAATCTGCATCAATGAATAAAACCATTGTCACACAACTTGTGAAAAGTCAAAACACTTTAGAGTGAAGTTAGAATTGATGTTTTTCCTTTGCAGAGATGACATAAAAGTAAAATCTCAAAGATCACAATCTAAAGTAATTTTGTGAGAACTTCCCAAGCCCAAATCTTCCAATTAAATTCACGTTCCAGAAGATAAAGTGTTTGCTGAATTACGGTGTCTAATTTGACAGATAAGGGTATCTCTTACCTTCATAAATATTGTATCAAGAAGTAAAATCAGACATTCTTCTACTCCTGATAATGCCATGGATATCAAGGAAAAGTGATTAATGTATTTTCAAGATAAATCAGTTTGGTTGAGGTATTCACATTCCATGATATGTTTTCTAGGAAAAGAAAAGAATGCTATGTATTAACAAACATTTATTTTTATTTTTTTGTAAATGAGCAATGGTTCTTGATGGATTTAAAATGAATATAAGTTTAGCTGTATATTTTCTTCTAGAATGTAAATTTAACCTGAAAAAAAGGCTCTCAATGGAATCCACTTGCCATTGGTTTGATAGTTAGGACTCCAGCCAACTTGGTTTATGATCAGTTTGTGAACTTTGAGTTCTCAAAAACAAGCATCAAGGTTTACAGGAAAGACTTCGATGAGCATAATGTATTTATGGGCCTGATGAAGTGTTGAGTGGTGTGCATAGCATTAAATAGGTTCTTCTGTTGACAAGTGTGGCTAGCAATGGGCAATGGAGTTTTTCACAAGAAAGATTCTCTTATTTAGTTACTATCAACAGAAACATTGCTTGTCAGCAGGAGTAACAGATAAGCTAAGAATTTTCTTCTGAACCTTTGTAGGCAGGCTACTTGTTTGTCCACCCCTGTGAAGATAAACTTATAGGAGAATCCTCCAGAACACATCAAGGCCACAGTGCTGAACTGTGGTCTCTCTGAGCCCCCCCCCCCGCAACCCCCATAGGATTAGTAAGGCTAAACACTTAAGAAAGCAGAGGGAAGAAATGAAAGGAATTGCTTTACGGTTGTCATCTTGCTCTATCCTGATTTACTGCAATGACCTAGACATGGGATCCTTCCTTAAGCTCAGAACAGCAGAAGCAAGGAAGTAGTCAAGGAGTCATAGACAGCTTTCAGAGGTCCAGGATCTCCCTGCACTAGGATCTAGAGAAAGTTTTCTCCATCCTGACCCACAACTTCTTCAGTGCTATAATCACTGAATGCCTTTGATGTGCCATCCACTATGCCAAGGGATGTGGGATGATTATACCCTTTAGACTTTATATCCATGAAGTTTGTATTACCAAGGAACCCATTATAACTGAGGAAGCTGAGGCACAACATAGTCAAGTACACACACACACACACACACACACACACACACACACACACTCACACCTCTGATGGATAACAGATGGCAAGGCCAGAATTTTAGTATTGGCAGAAGGAATTCACAGTACTCAGTTTTAATCACAAACTCTATTGACTTTATTTATATTGTGATGAAAATTGGCATGCATGTCTCAAGGCAAGAACTGAGTGATTTTCTGTATTTTGATTTCATTTTTTCTTCAAAACTTTTATCTATTATCATTACAAACAGAATTCACTATTGCATGAAATATTAGCTTAAGCAGAGTGGAATACACAATACTGAATGTGTCTTCCATCACACATTTTCTGAGCATCATTTTTTGTCTTCAGCTTTGGCTGTGGTTCCAGAACAGTGATATACTTTAGTTTTTTTTTTTTTTTTTTTGCTATTGCTATACAGTATGACCCCCTCTGTGCCTCTGGGCCCTCCTTTTATCATGGTTATACATTCTACTGCCTCCCTTTTAAATAGAAGTATTTATTTTCATTTTACATATATGAATGTGTTCCTCTATGTATGTAATGTGCCACATGGGTGACTAATATTTGTGGGGACCAGAAAGGGGCATTAGATCCACTGGAACTTGAGCTACAGTCAGTTGTGAACTGCTATTGGTTATCATAGTCTGAGCCCTGGTCCTCTGAAAGAGCAGAAAGTGCCTGTGATAGCTGATGCATCTCTTCAGACGCATCTATTTATCCTACACCCTGGTTTTCCTTCATCCTTCTCCAGCACATGTACAGTGCCTGTCTCATGAGAATGATTTTGATTTTAACTAAAGAAAGACAGATCATATGATTTCATTTCTATTTGTGGGAATGATATTTTCATTAACTATACTGGAAGGCCACTATAAAGATAGAATGAAATAACACATGTGATGACATATAGAATTAAAATCGACACTAAAGAAAAGATATTCTTTTAGGATTATTTATGACAATTCTATCACTGGTATTGACACAAGAATAAAATGGTTGTTGAGTAAAATTTCTTAATATATTTATAAAACAGGATTATTTTGTCTGCTATTCTGCTACATCTTGATACTAGTTAAGAAAATTAGAAATAAGGAACTTCTGGTCTGCATTTAGAAACCCACAAAAATATAGGATTTTAAGTTATCATTCTGAAGAATGATTTTAAGAAAGAGCTAAGACCCAGAGTGGGGAATGGGATTGAGTGACTGGGATACATCGGGCTCCAGGCTTGGTATTAGGCGCTCTAACACAGGACCTCACTAAAGCCACATTAAAATCCTGTGAAAAGAAGTGTCTTGATTGTATGTGTGAAGGAAGGCTTAGAGAAGCTAATGACTCACCCATGTTCACACTACTAAGTAGGACAATGAGGTTTTAATCTGCATATGTGTGTGTCAAAAACTTGGCACTTTCCTATGACCGAATAATACCAACACCTGTCCTTCTATCAAATCCATACAACACAAAGATCACAGGTACAGAAGTTTGGACCAAGAAGGGAATCACTGTGATGATGAATGAATGTAGATTAAGGATTCAACTCAAAGTAGTTTATGAATAAAGGAGACGTCATCATGGAATAAATCATCTGTTGAAGCGATAAGAAAGCAGGTGAATCTAGGAAAAAAATCTAGAAACAATGATATAAATCTAAATGCCATTAGAACTGTTTCTTCTCTTCCTAAGCCTGTGTTTGTTCTCTCATGGACTTTTGGTTCATTGCACTAAGGCCTGGACCACAGACTACTGCCAATTTCCAGGCAAGTTGCTATCCTGTAAAAGAGTCCTGTATTAGAATCAGAGATCTTAAGTGTTTGCCCTGCAACAATGTGCTGAACCTAAAGAAATAAGTTGATCATTTTTTCTGCTGCACCACAGGTGGAATGACAGAGCCCACTATAGCCACACCTCCTCTGATCCAGAGAGCTCGGGATTTAGGAACTAAACAGGGCCTAGAAAGGAGGCCGAGACAAATAGAGAGAAAGTCTCCCCAGGGGAAGAACACATTGAAGTGCCAATGCTTCAAAAGCCATTTCTTTCTTTCTGAAGAGTTACTTTTCCTCACAAGGGTTTAGTCTCCTAACCACTGACTTCACTGTCTCATTTGCCTAGCAGGTAGGTAGAAGAGAAAGAAGCAAGCATTTGAACTTTACCTTTTTGTTGCAATTAGTGTTTAATTTAGGGATGCCTGATTTGGGTTCACAACCCCAAATTTAAACTGTTCATATTCAAAATAGAGTTGTCAGAATCACAAGGTCCTCATGTTTTATTTGAAGCAAGGAACACAGGATGTTTGGACTTATAATAACTTTATCTGCAGAAAAATTCCATGCCAGAGTCCCTATATCTCGAAACTTTTGTACATGTGTTCTTGGAAGTTCTTGGGTGAGTCAAATCACATGACTTTAATATGCAGATTTTAAATATTCTGGATGAGGATGTTTGAGTCATTTCTTGGGCTTGGAATTCAGCAAGGTGGAATATAATGTCTATGAACAATCAAATTTATCATCCTTTGGTCTCATGTGGTAATGGCTCAGACATATTGCTTGCATCCTTTGTTGGTGTCCTAGTTTGTTTTCTATGACTGTGAGAACTGCTGTTGCCAAAGCAACTTGAGAGGAAATGGTTTATTGGGCTTATCTGTCCAGGAACTGCAGAAGAGACCATGGGGGGACACCGCTTAGTGACTTGTTCTGCTAAGACTAATTCAGACCATGTGACTATCAGTGGCACCACCTTCAATGGGCTCGGACTTCTCATACCAATCACTAATCGAGAAAATGCCCTACAGATTTACCTGGAAGCAATCTGATGGAGTCATTTTCTCAGCTGAGATTCCTCTTCCAAGATGAATCTAGCTCATATTAAACTGGCAAAAAACTAACCAGGATAGCTGATAAAATTTTTCTTAGAATCACCTTTCATATATTTCCATAGAGATATATGGAAAGTGATTTCCATATATATATACACATATATATGTATATATGTATGTATGTATGTATATGTAGAGTGTATATATATATTATATATGGAAAGGAACAATGTTCAAAATTAATGCTCCATCATTACCATTTTAAGATACATACTCCAGTGTTTTTGGAAGTATATGTATATATATATATATAAAACCAAAATATATATGTTATATGCATATACATATAAATGTATATATTGCAAAAATAAAGTATATATATTAAATGGCAATGATGGCACATTAATCTGGAACGCTTTTCCTTTTTTGTAGTTGTTACTTATACAGTATCTCAAAACAAGCATTTTTTTAGTGTGTGAATATGTATGTGTATGTGTGTTATGCACAATTGTGAGTGAAGGCTCAAGGTTTGCTAGGTTTCTTTTCTCAATTTTTCTCCATTTTTCTGACTCACCAATGGGCTTTAGGGATCTACATGTCTCTGTTCTCTGCCAAACCTGAAGCTATAAACATGCCAATACACCTGATCTAAACTCAGATCTCTAGCTTGTATAGCAGGCAGTGTTTCTACTGATCCATACCCCTAGCCCAACCAACATTAATTTTGAAATAAAAGTGTTAATAAAACTAAATATTTTATGTTAAAATTACTTTTTATGGGTATGAAGGAAGCTTGATAATAAAAGTTCCACTCTGACTGTTCTGAGTATAGGAATGTAATGATGTGATGACTACTTCATCAGCTCACTCTTGACTCTTAACCGCAATACCTGTTTTTGTATTGTCCATTCTTTCTCTTGAGATAGCAATCCTGCTTTCTGGAAAACTTTAGCTGAATCCTGGAAACCTTTTCCCTAAGTTGATCTGACTGTATCTGTCCCCAGACATATGTAATTTTATTCAGTTTTCCCCTTAAGTGAGTATTGAAGATATGTTAAAAAAACAAGGCACATATACACACATTACATCAGTGGGAAACACCACTGGAGAACGGAACTAACTCAGCAGCTCTTTTCTTTTTTCCTTCTTCCTGGAAGTAATCTCAGGCTATTGTTGCTATTTATTCTTTTTCATATCCCATATCCACTTGGCCAATAACACAGATTATCTACAGTTAGAGGTCCAGCAATTTTCATCATATTATTTCTCAAGTCTTACCAACTAATGTACTTTTTAACCTTACACTGTTTCTGGTGGATTCTGTCCTATTTCTCACATATTCCTACAAGGTGTCCCTATTTATTTATTTATTTATTTGAGACGGGGTTTCTCTGTGTAACAATCCTAGCTGTCCTGGAACTATCTCTGTAGACCAGACTGGCTTCAAACTCACAGAGATCTGCCTACATCTGCCTCCCAAATGTTGGGATTAAAGGCATGTGCCACCATCGTCCAGCACCGCTCTGTTTTACAAACTGCATTTTACCACCATTCCTCATTCTTCTTCTTCTCCTCCTCCCTCAACCCACTGTACAATGCTAGTATTTTACTTATGTCTTTGCATATATTCCTTCAGAACATGTATTTCTATGGTACATGTTTCAGATACAGCATAGGATACTATATCTTCCATTTGAAAGTCACAGTCACATTGTTGTGGCCTATTCCATCATGCCAGCTAGAGTCCACCTACATATATGCCAATCAATGTTTACATTGTCTACACCCAGTAGGTAATTAGTTTAGTAAGTATTTGTGCCAAGTACTTATGATACTTTTTTTTTTAACTTTTGTGGAGATAGAAGCTGACTTTTTTCCACCTGGGTGAAAGTTTGACTTTCAGACATTCCTTTTCAGGGGCCAAGAAAGGGAAACTGAAGTTAAGTGTCCTGATTGCCCTTGATTCAGAAGCTTTACCCAGGTTGGTCATAAAAAGGACATGGGTTTAGTGGAACTTGAACTTTGGAAATGAAATTGCTTTTTTGAATGAAAATAATTTTATTTTTGGAATAGTTTTTAGATTAATATCAATTTATCATTTCTATTTTGCATAATATTATTAATTTTCTTTGATAAATTGTGGTCACTAAATGCTGCAATCATGAAGATGTCAGTAAGAACCCTTGTTCATGAGTTCCATTCATTTAATCAACATGTATTTATTGAGAATTTACTGTTTTGTGTAGTAGAATATAGACTATTATATAAAAACTATATAATAGAATTAGACTTGATGTCCATTAATGAATAAGGAAAATGTATATTTATCACCTTGTAGAACTTATGTACACATAAATATCATGAAGTTTGAAACTATGTTATTTGTAGGAGAATACATGGAACTGGAAATTATTGCATTAAAAATAAACTAGGCTGAGAAAGACAAATTTCATATGTTTCTTCTGATGTGGAATTTATACTTCAACAAAAAGAATAAGACTTGAAATCAAAAGGTTACTGTTTAGGGCCAGCAAGAGGGTTTGTGGTGAACAGACTAAGATAATGGGCTGAAGGTATGAAAAAATCAAAGTGCATTTCATACATGCATAAGAAGGTTAAAAGAGCCATCATTCTGTACATTGAATGTGTGCTAATAAGTAAAAAGATATCCAATTATGCAAATGACTGATTATCCCTCTCTAACAAATGTGGAAGCAGAGAAAATCAAATAAATTTGTCCTTAGGAAGTGCACCAGCAGGATGAGAAACACATTGAATATGTCTATACTGATCTTTTTAGGAGGCATCTTCAAAAGAAGAGGATATTTGCACAGAGGGAAGATACTGTTAGGAAGATTGGAGAAGGTGACTATGGATAAAGGAGAGAGAAACACTGGGATAATCAGCCCTGTGAACCCTAGGCTTTAAACTTTCAGCCTCTAGAGCTATTAGAAAGTACATATTTGTTGTTCAAGCACAGCCTCTGGTGCTTTGTGAACAACATCCCTAGACCAACCAACGAAGTAACCAATAGTATCACCTCTCTTAGTTAATGTTGAGATAAATCAAGATAACACCTGAGAGTTTCTAAATATCTGGGATATATATTCTTTTTATGTTTTAGAGGCCAGGAAGTCTAAAAACTGGATGCACACAGGTTTGTTGTCTGGTGAGGGCCTGACTTCTCTACAATGTTGGCAAGTTGGGTTCTGAATCCTCTGGAAGGAAGATCTGCTTCCAATCTCATGGCAGAAGAACAAGAACCCATTCCACTGCCAGAATTTGCCCTGTTCTGAAATACTCGCATTTGACATCATTTCCCAGCACTTCAGCTTTAATGGTTAAGTTTCCACTCTCGAATTTGGGAATGGAGCCATTCAAACTGTCACATAATTGTAACAACAGTGCTAACAGAAAACATCTTCAGCATTGACTGCATCTACTTGATGTCCTGAGAATGTATATGTACAGACTTACATGACCTTTACTGCCCCTCTAACAGAAGGACTAAATGAGATAGCATGGACAAATGTGTGGGAAGCTGCCTGCATCAAGTCAGTGTTCATCCAGAGCCAGGTGTGCTGATATGTACCTTTAGATACAGCTACTCAGGAGGCTGAAGTAGAAGGATCACTATGCTGTCCAGAATGGACCAAAAAGTTAAATCTTGCCTCTGAGAGAGGAGAGAAAGAGAGAGAGAGAGACAGAGAGAGAGAGAGAGAGAGAGAGAGAGAGAGACAGAGAGAGAGAGACAGAGAGAGAGACAGAGAGAGAGATTTCAGAGAGTGTTTAGTAAGTACTGCATATGGCTATTTTATAGCTCTGTCTATCAGAGGGCAGGCTGTAAAGGTCTATGGCTCTAAAGCCACTTTGGTGTATTTCCATGTGTGGAAAACTTAGCACTCTTACCCACTCCCCTGGTTCAGGAAGGAAAAGTCAATAATTACCAGACTGAAGCATGATTAATAAAACCTCAGAGATAGAAACTGGGGTTCAACCTGAAGATCTGAAAAGCAAAGCAGCCTTCCCCTGGCTCTTACCTCAAATTCAGTCCAAAATGGCAATCATTTCTCCAGGAATCTTAGAATGAGACTTTGTCTGAGAGCTGTCTCCTCATGTTTTATAATCCTTTCTAGGGCTGGGTTTAAAGGCATGCACCACTGGAATTAAAGGCATGTGCTGCCCAGTTTCTATGGCAACTAGTGTGACTACTGGGATTAAAGGTGTGTGTTACCACTGCCTGGTCTCTAAGACTGACCAGTGGGCCTGGTTTATTCTCTGATCTTCAGTCAAGCTTTACTTAGGAAATGCCACGGCATGAGACAGGACAAAGGATAGTGATGTACATCAGCAGTGGACATTGCAGTTCACAAGAAGATTCTAGGCCCAGAACAACACTGTGAGGGGTAGTCTATGGACAGATAGTAGATGTTACATTGGGGCAGAGTTAGAAGGGCACTGACGAGATGCACGTTTATACCATCCATACAAACATACATCATTTCTCAGCTGAGTACAAGTTATTGAGAAAATTGCATTTTTCAAACATAATAATAAACAGATGAATTACATTGTTTTTGCTGTTAATATAATAGAAGCATGAGACAAGAACCCATGTCCTAAATGTAGTCTTCAGAATTTCACCCTCTGAGAAGCTCACCAGTGTGGAGAAGTCTCAATCTAACACTGTGTTTTAGGCATTTGTCAAGAGCATGATCGTTTGCTGCAGTTCAACACACAAGGGACGGAAAGTTGAAAATAGGAGTTGTCCAATAGCAGAATCCGATGACAAGGCATGTGTCTTACCCAATTCCAGGAGCGTCTTCATGGATTCTGGGAACTACCATCTGCTCCTAGCAGATGCCACTATCATTAATATGTCAGCGCTGTTCAATTTATTCCTCACACCCTCTGCACACCTTGCAAGAAAACAATACTGTTTTCCTGGTGACTACTTTTCATTATGTCTAAGAGACTCACATTTTGTGTTTCTCTTCTGGCAATCACCATTTTGTCTCCCTCTAGTCGCTATTTGAGTAGCCGCTTCCTAAACACCAAAAGCAAGGTGTGCCTTCAAGCAAGGGGTATAGGTAGGGTGTGGGGTATGACAATGTGAACATTCATGCAAGGGGCTAGGTCACTCACCTGGACCATGAATCATCTATGTTATTTACAATAATGAATAGAGACACCCTCTCTCCTCCACCCTCTGTGGGGGGTGTGTGTGTGTGTGACATGTAAAGCAGAGAAGCTCCTAAAAAGACATAGAAATGCAGAATGCTTTGGTTCACTTAGATTTAGGGCATACAGAAAGAACCTGAAAAGTCCATTTAGGACTTGGGATGCTCACAGATGGACTCTGCCAACCCAGCATTCCGAATTAACACAGAATGTGTAATAAGGGCCGTTGTCACATAAATACCTCCAGGAAATTCAGTGCTATTTGCCTACTAATGATCTTTAGAGTGTGGAGCAAAGAGTTCGAGAGAAACACAGGTTTTCAAAGAACGTGAGCAGGAAAACTGCTGACTTGTGCACAGAGAGGAGGAATGTGAGCATGAGCTTGGGCGTCTATCATAGACCCCTTGGTACTGAGTACCTGTTTGCCTGAGTTTTGGCGCAGATGACCGGAGTAGGAAGAAAGGGGCAGAATTCATGTAGCCAGAATGTAGGGTACTATTGTTGGGCCTCTGCAGTTTCATATATTTAACTCCAGTTGGAACTTGGTTACCTTTTCTGTCCTTGTCGTTGACAGCGAGATTCTGTTTGCATGTTCATCGTGGTATTCATGTGTGCACAGAACAGAGCAAAGATGATCTCATGCTCAGCCATGCGTTCCAGCTCACTCAAAATGTATAGTCACAGCTACTTGTTCAAAGTGAAAAGATTAAGTTGACCTATTGTATAGCTTTTGTGTATTTGTTCTGAAAATATCTGTTGAATACACAAAACAGGTCTCACGCACTTTGCTGAAATAATGGGTCCTGTATTGCTTTTTCTCCTAGACAAGGAAAGAAGTAATAGAAAGAATTTTTTAAATACTCATTTAATGTTTATATTGTCCAGGATTATAGAACTCCATTGAAACATCATGAATATAAGTTACTGTTAATCATATCTCACAAATTACAGTATGAAGGGTATGAAGAAGCTACATAACTTTCAGACTTTGAAGCAACACAGCCTTTCTTGAATGTCTTTATTCCTCATTAATAATGTTCCCCTGCCTTTTCCTTGGCACAAACACAAAACATGAGGAATTTTTATAAAGTACAATGGGAAGAATAGGAAAATTTGCTTATAGTCTGATCCAGTTGTCCTGGGGTTTTAGCTGCATTATATTTAGTGGTTTACCTTAAACTCACCTTTTGGTTCATCAGGAGGAAATGTATATATATATTTATATAATTGCTTCTTCTTTGAGAAAATGTAGCAAACTTCTTCCATTTGCATTTTTGTTGCTATCATTATTCTGCTTTTGCGGTGCTGGAAGTCAAATTTGGAGTCTTGTTCATTCAAGGCAAGCATTCTAGCACTTAGCTACAACCTCATACCACTTCTTGGTACTTCTGCTTATAGAGATGTTAGTAGTAGAACCATAGACTCTTGAGGACTTAAGTCACTAAACTATGACTGTGACTGCAGAGTCCACGAATGTCAGACTAGACCACACAAGATTCAGCATTCTCTCTCTCCTGTAAATGCAATGCAAAATTGTCAGAACTGACTCTACACCTATGAGCATGGTTGGTTTTGCCATTCGCATCATTCCTGTTGATTGTCAGTTCTGTATAGGCATGTGGCAAAGTTCTAGCCAACTAGTCCTCAGAAAAAGTTGCCAGGGATTTTAAAGATTTTTTCCATCATGATAAAGGAGAGCAACATAAAAAGCTGTCTTTGTGTTTCTTACTGGAGGAGCAAGGAGAGCAGCCCAATGCTCCTGCAGACAGGTGCTCATCAAATTGGCACTGTGACGCTATATGCAGTAGTGGGACTAAAGTAGCCAAAGTCCCTCCTAACATGGGTGACATCTTGAACTACTCCACCTGTCCTACTTTCATATCCCTTTGTTTGATTAACTATCTAGGCAATAATTTACATAGGAGAGGAAAGGGCTTACTTGACTTATAATTCCAAGTTACAGTTCATTTCAGGGAAGTCAAGGCAGGAGCTCAAGCAGTCAAGAGCAACAAAGTATGAAATGTATCCTTGCAGGCTCTCATCTAGGGGTCTTCCGTTTTGCATTGTTTGGGAAGCCCTAACTAGGGAATGGTGTTCCCACAATGAATTGTGTCTTCTTATATCAGTTAAAAATCAAGAAATATCTCAAAGTGAAAGACCCCAACTCTAAAAATTAAAGTCAGCCATATAGGAAGTCACTGGAAAAATACAGAATGTGATAAACAAGTTTATCCGTTACTTGAACCCTAGTTAGTTCCCCTATCTCCCACCCACCAGGAATCCAACGAGTTGCCAAAACAGGTTGCAGCTGGAGCACTCAGTTAAGAAAAACATGTTTCGTACAGACTTGTGTTTTCCTTAGAATAGGCGGGACTATGTTAATCTTACCCTTGTAACCTTGGTTCGATAGTCTAGACCAATCCTGGATGTACTTGTACCCCATATGATAACTCATGTTAAATTTGTGAGTTTTGCCTATAAAAACTTGCTTGCTATGATGTTCGGGGTGCTCAGTCTCCCGAGGCCTATAGCACCCGGTTGTACAATCGAGGAATAAAACCTCTTGCTTGTTGCATCTGACGGTCTGGCTATTGAGTCTGGGGGCACTCCATTGAAGACCTCCGCCGTGAGGGTCTTTCAAAAGTACTTGCCCAGAGTCTTTGTACATCAATTAGCAAACAAGACAACCTCACAGATGTTATAATAAGTCAAACTGACCTTGATAATACATCATTAAGATTTCTTTCCCAGCTGATTCAAGGCAATATCAAGTTGACAGTTAAACCAGTACATTATCCAATGTCAGCAATTTTGGATTTTAGATTTTAATTTATTTGAAACTCTATGTACCCTTATTGTAAAAACAAGTAGAGTCGTATATATTTATCTATATCTATCTATCTATCTATCTATCTATCTATCTATCTATACATACATACATACATACATACACACACACACACACACACACACACACACACACACACACACACATATATATATATATATATATATATATATATATATATATATATATATATATATATATATATCCTGCTAAACACATCTGGACTGTTTAGTAGGCTTCTCAGGCTTCTCTTCTGTGGTTGCTGAGATAAAAAACTCTTTCTTTCTGGCCCTTCATAATAACTTCTTATTAGCTAAAAAAATACCTAAGACTAGATGAATATGAAGATATATCTGAAATTTGGGAAGATCATAGTACAAGATTAGGTGATCCCATTGGTTTATCCTCTGGTGAGGATGTTAGGAGGAACATGACTTCATATCATAGCAGAAGTTTGTATGTGGACATAAGCGGGCACAAATCCATTCCTTTCATAATAGCCCTCTCATAAGGATTACCATGGAAGTTACACAACAATAAACTTAATTTATTTCTAGGTCAGTTTCATCACATGGACCATTAAGGGAAATCTAAACCACAGTACCACAGATGACTTTAAGATTGTGGTCTGGTTTTCAGATCATTTCCAAGACATTATTTTATTTTCATTAAAGGCAATTCAGAATAATGTGAATTAAGTTTAATTCTAGCTATGAAACACTAAAAATAACAAAATCATGATATAGTGACAGATACGTCTTCATTAGGGTATTAAAAACATGAATTAGTGGTGAATTCACCAGTGCCACAGTATAGCAATGATAAAATTTTGAGTTCTGGTAGTAACTCAAAAGTAAAAGGAACTGAGATTTTCTCTCTTGACCTAGCCATGTCTCCTTTTCAGTCGTTGGTAGTTTATGGACTTCATTGGACCTGAAATTAAAGCGTCTGGACAAAGACAATGTAGGAAATGTTCAGTTCTCTCAGTTCTTCAAGGCTTCTGGATTAATCTGCCTCTCAGTACTCCTTTGTCTTCTCTCAGGCAGCTCCAGGAGCTTCTCCTGACCTGACATGCTGCCTGCCATCCTAATGCTTCTTCAATCATGCTGACATTTCCTGAGTAAGTTCTCTTTGAGAGCTAGAAATAAATCACACACAGAATAAACACACACACAACACAAACACACATCACACATGCATGTACATACACCACATACACACACCCCACATACACACATCACATACACATAAACCTCACATGTACACACACCCCACATATACATATATTTACTACACACACCATATACATATAGACGACACATGTACACACAGAAACCACACATACATAATACATAAATACACACCACGTACACACCACACAAAGTATATACACATCACATACATACATACAGTTCCTCACCATTTCCAACATCTTTTTTTCCCAATCTTTTAAGTCTCTGAACCAATAGACGATAAGATGGTTATTTATGCTTTTGAGAAAAAAATGTTGGAGACTGGTTTCTATTATTTATAAAAGTCATAAACATTTGTAGGATTGAGAACATACTCTTCTCCCTTTAGTGTTCAGGCCCAGGAGTCAAACACAATTGGGATTGATTTTGGTTACTTTTTAGTAAAACCTAAGCGCTCTCTCTTCGCCCACCTCCCTTATCTGACTTTGCTCTCCTTTTCCTTAATGATTCCTATCTAGTTTTGGAACCATTTTTAACAGATAAACTGAGTGCTGAGCTATTTAATTTGGAAACCCCGCCAAACTAAGCCTCAAATGCAAAGAAACATGCAGAGCTGTCAATGGGATGAGCATGTAGACTATAAAGGGCAGTTTTACTTTCCTTATCTTTTCTTGTGGTTTTAGATAAAATATCCTGATGATGCATACATTTTATAGTGTGAGCAGTAATAAATGTTTTGAAATGCATTGGAGAAATGTCCCCCATTGGCTTGGGTATTTGAGGACTTGGTTATCAGTGGTGGGAGGCGGTAAAATCTTGGTGGAGGAGGTACGTCGCTGGAGAGGTAGAGGTTTGAGGATGTGTAGACTCACCGACTCCCCGTTCCTTCTCTCTGCTTCATATTCCAAGGGGACGATGTGATCTTTCAGCCTTCTGCTTCTGCTCCTGTGGCCATGCTCCTCCTGTCATGGTGGACTCATATTTTCCCTGAGCCTAGATCTGGGAACTGAAACCAACTGTTCCAAAAATTGGTCATTATATTCCATTACAAGAAGAGAATAATAACAACTGAAGTGCAGCCTGAACATGCACAACTGAGGTTGTGGAACCAGCTTTACTTACAACTCCGCAATCCATTTCCCAGTGTCCCTTCTTAAGGTGTGGAAGACATTCAGAGGGTTTCATGGTGTGCACAGCATTACCAGGATGATAGCAGCACCTCAGTGGCCGTGTGTCACAATTGATGAGGCTGGAGGTGCTGATAGGCTTATTTTGAGCATGAAAACTGAGGCTCATATATAGGCTTAAGTGACTTTATTAATTTCTGTCAGTGGCAAGGTCAAAATGAAATGTCATAGATGTAATGATGGAAGCACAAAAGGGATACAGAGGGAGGGCCAGGACAGGACACTGCAGGCAGGTAGGACAGAGATAACATCAAGGTCCCCAATGGTACTATTGATGGCCCCTGGTGTGAGAAGTCCTTCTGCATATGTGTTAATTTTATTGCTTAATGAATAAAGAAGCTGCTTTTGGCCAATGGCTTAACAGAATATAACACACACACACACACACACACACACACACACACACACACACAGACACACACACACATTCAGACCCATAACATGAAGGTTGAATTTGGCTGACATATACACAATCCATAATTTTTACATTTCTGTAATGTGAACTGTAGCATTACCCATTTTAATCAGCTGTTTGTTGTCCAATAAATGCAGACCCCGAACACTCAGGGTAATGTTTGCTGAGATTGACAGGGAGAAGTGCAAAATCTGATATGAGGTCTTCCCTATAATGATTCTCGTCTCCATTCCTCCCCTATTACTGTCAGCTCTGGGCAGGCTACAGGATCTGCAGCCTGCCTGTGGTGAAGCTGGAAAGGTTAAAGTCTGTTTCAGCAATGGGCTTTGTGCAAAGTGGCTGTTGGTCTGTGGATTACACTGTTCCCTGACCTTTCTGGCAAGGAGCATTCTTCACAGCTGTCATTACATCAGTGCCTGAGACCAGAAATATCATTAGGGGAGACGTCTTGGCTGAAGATCCAGCCAAGATTAGGGGAGAGGGACAGGGCTGAGGAAGCATGACCAGTAATTCAGTAAGTGAAGCTCCAGCTGGATGCTGCAAAGGAGACTGAGGGATGAAGTCAGGGTGCAGGGTCCCCATGACCCTTTTTACTTTGCACTGCAACCATCTGCTTCTATGTCTACCTCCCTCAACAGTCTGCAAAGGTGGGAAGGAGAAAACTTCTCATGAATCAATCTCTCACTACCCTGGAACATGCTAGAATTTCCATGAATTTCTGATTACTGTGAACTTTTCCTGAAATGAAGAGAATCAAAGGCGTTGAGGTGAAAATGATCAACAGAGCAAGTCATGCGTCTTAGCTAAAGGATTTGCTGATGTCATCATGTATCGAACATTTCAAAGATAAGCAGGCGATCCTTACCCCATTTTTTAATTGGGGTATTTAGAATTTTAATGTCTAGTTTCTTGAGTTCTTTGTATATTTTGGAGATCAGACCTTTGTCTGATGTGGGGTCAGTGAAGATCTTCTCCCATTCAGTAGGTTGCCTTTTTGTCTTAATGACTGTGTCTTTTGCTTTACAGAAGCTTCTCAGTTTCAGGAGGTCCCATT
>PVIU01021623.1:0-31966 GCA_004026605.1 Ondatra zibethicus
AACTAGACTAATAAAATAATAATTCAAAAAGTTTCAAGAGAAATAGAGAAACAATAAAAATTATTTAAGACTAGAAATATTCAAGAGAAAAAATGAATCATATAATAGCACTGAACTCTCAACAAGGTATGAAAAATGTTCATGTTGGATTATAAAATAAACATCCAAATATATATTTTAATATCCTCCCTAGTACATTTTAGTGTTTCCCTGAACCAATTTTATTCATGTGTAATTTATGTTTTATGTCAAACACCTGCATGTTATAAATATATTAGTACAAAAACCTATTTTAAGGTTTTTATTAAATCAGAAGTATGTATGAGTGCACTTTCAGTTTTCAGTTGCTGGCTAGTTATGGTACAAAACTGAGCCAAGAAAAGCATTCACTTATTTATATACTGCAGCACCTGAAAATGTCTCATTTACACTGTGCCCAGAACCACAAAATTTATCAAATAAATTTCCATACTCCCCAATCTAAGCAAAAGCTACATTTCCAAAGACACTGTGAAATTCACATTACCCTAAAAATAAAATACTGGCACTATGCAATTGTATCCACATACAGGAAAAAGAAGAGGTCATATTCTATAAATTTTGAAAATAATAACTTGCAGAAGATTTTTATTTTAAAAGTACCTCAGCTTTAAAATAGGGACAATAATGAAACTTATGGACATTTTATGCAAAAAGAAGAGAAATACCACATAAAGCTTAAAAATGAGGAGTCCAGGTATTAAATTAATTGATGGTATTGTAAAAACAGATGCTGGAAATGTCTGCTTAAATTAGTTATTATAATACCTACAACCAGTCTTTTATATTAGCATGGAAAAACTATGGTATCTTGACTGCTTTTATCAGCTTCATTAACATGCAGAGATGAAGTCCAACTAAAACGTTGGTTATTGATAATTTAGTATACTTCAGAACTACATGTAATTTTTCCCAGGAGATATTTACCAATGTCTAGAGACATGGTGAGTTATCATACTGGGGCGGAGAGAGGGAGAGAGAGGAGGTGGCAGCACCACAGTACCTAGTGAGTCTCTCTCTCTCTCTCTCTCTCTCTCTCTCAGACAGGGTTTTTCTTGGAGCCTGTCCTGGGACTATCTCATGTAGACCAGGCTGGCCTCGAACTCACAGAGATCTGCCTGCCTCTGCCTCCCGAGGAATGGGATTAAAGGCTTGCGCCACCACTACCAGGCGCACCTAGTCTCTTGTTTGATAGAGCCCAGGACTATTGATAAACATGTTACAGTGAACAGTACAGCCCTCCAAAATAGCCAACAGCACCTATAACTATCTAGATATTAACAGCACTGGAATTTAGACATTCAATGGCTTAGTTACTTTTCTGTTACCATAATAAAATACCTTGACAAATGCAATTCAAAGGAGAAGGAATTTATTTGGGCCCACAGTTCAAGGTTATAGTTCATCATGATGAGGAAGACGTGAAAGAATACAGGGAAGGCATGGTGACAGGAAGAGGAGAGTGGTTGGTAACACTGCATCCACAGTCAGAAAAATGAACAGGAAAGTAAGGTTGGGTTATAAAACATTAAGCTCCATCTCCAGTTATCCACTAACTCCAGCAACGCTCCCTCTTCTAAAGGTTTTCTGCCCTTCCTAAATAACACCATCAGCTGGGGGCCAAATGTTCAAAACATGTAAGCCGATAGGGGGCATTTCACATTTAAGCCACAAGACTTTGCTTACATGTCTTTGTTTAAAACCCAACCCCCTTGCCTAGGACAACCAACCATGACAAGTATTTCAAGGTCAAATGAAACCAAGGAATAAACTTCATAAAGTAGTTCTAAGCAAAGGACAATATATAGAAAATGTACTGATCTGTATATGTCAAGAACACAGAGTACTACTTTTAGCTAATATCCACCCTTCCTATTTGGCTAAAAGTAATTTTCTACTCCTCTTTGTGTGTTTCTTTTTGAGTTTTTATCATGCAAATTCCCATGTATTTACAAAATACAATAATAATACAAACCATCCAGCTTTAACAAGTGTCAACACTGTGTCATTTTTTTAAATCTGTTTTTTTATTGAGCTTTACATTTTTCTCTGCTCCCCTCCCTGCCTCTCTCCTCCCCTTCAACCCTCTCCCAAGGTCCCGATGCTTCCAATTTACTCAGGAGATCTTGTCTTTTTCTATTTCCCATGTAGATTAGGTCTATGTATGTCTCTCTTAGGGTCCTTCCTCATTGTTGTCTAGGTTCTCTGGGATTGTGATTTGTGGGCTAGCTTTTTTTTTGTTTTTTGTTTTTTGTTTTTTTTTTTTTTGCTTTATGTCAGTGTTTTTGATCTTGGCCATTGTTACAGGTGTAAGACAGAATCTCAGAGTTGGTTTGGTTTGCATTTCTCTAATAACTAAGGATGTTGAACATTTCCTTAAGTGTCTTTCAGCCATTTTAGATTCCTCTGTTGAGATTTCTCTGTTTAGGTATGTACTCCATTTTTTATTGGATTATTTGTTCTTTTCATGATCAACTTCTTGAGTTCTTTGTATATTTTGGAGATCAGTCCTCTGTCTAATGTGGGGTTGGTGAAGATCTTTTCCCATTCTGTAGCCTGTTGTTTTGTTTTGTTGACCATGTCCTTTGCTTTACAGAAGCTTTTCAGCTTCAGGAGGTACCATTTATTAATTGTTTCTCTCAGTGTCTGTGCTGCTGGAGTTATATTTAGGAAGTGGTCTCCTGTGCCAATGCGTTCAAGTGTACTTCCCACTCGAAAATCTGTTTCTGTCATTTTTGGTTAGTTGATTTTTCTTGACTATTTAAAAGCAAATGCCAGAGGACATATTTTTTCACCAGCTGATATTTAATTTTTTTTCAGTATTTACTCTGAAGGAAGCTGATCAATATGAGCTAGATACAGTGAGCCTAAGAAGAAGTAAAAGAGGATTAATCAGATGACATGAGAAAGAGAAGGCAGAAACCAGAGCAGCTATCCCAAATCCAAACTGATAGTAAAGTGAGCCCTCCAAGAATTTATGACAGAAGCATAGGGCTTGACAGAAAGCTGTAAAGGCAGTTGGAGTCAGGCATAAATGTAATATGTGAGGATTTCTGGACACAGCCAGAAGTGAGATGATGCCACAGAGATACAAACAATAAGGGTTCTGAATCAGGAGTGCCAATAAGTCCTAACGTCTTCACAGCTTTAACAGTTTAACAGCTATATGGAGTAAGATGATAAAACTGAGAGTCAAGGGAAGCAGAGAAAATACAGATCAGTAAAGAATAAGGAAATGGTCGCACCTAAACCACAAAAAAACCAATTGGGGTTTCTTGTTTAAGAGCTGAAATAGTGAAACTTGGTATAGGAAATCTATAGTACTCCCCTACTATGCTCAGAGAATACTGCAGAAAAAAAGGGCATAAAGAATGTAAGAGCCAGAGGAAGGGAATGGTATGGAATACTCACTTATGGGAATGACATGACTGTTTCATTCTTGAATTCATGACAGATTAATCAACTGCCCAAGACTGGGCCTGGTAACATTCTGTCATGTTTGTTGCGTGCGTGTGTCAGGGTGTTTACAGGGTCCCTTCCTCCCTGAGGATATTTACACAATTAATGGTTGATAAGAAGAGAGATTCTCGTGTGAGGCGAGCGTGATAACCACTACACTACGGAAAGAGGGGACCGGGAGAAGGGGAAGAAAGGAAAAAAAAATTTATTTCTTTAATTATGTTCTTGAATGGAAAAAATAAAACAAAACAATGTATGGGAAAAAAAGAAGAAGAGAGATTCTCTTCAGTGGTATAGCCATTGGTGAAGTTTTCATGCTCCCATAAATAGCCTTAATGAAACTTATTGTCACATGCACACACACATAACGAAAAGGGAATTAGGGCTGGAGAGATGGCCCAGCGGTTAAGAGCATTGCCTGCTTTCCCAAAGGTCCTGAGTTCAATTCTCAGCAACCACATGGTGGCTCACAACCATCTGTATTGAGGTCTGGTGCCCTCTTCTGGTCTGCAGGCATATACACAGACTGAATATTGTATACATAATAAATAAATATTTTTTAAAAGGGGGAATTAAAATAAGGCTACCAACATTCATCAGGGAATATATGGCAGGTGCAGGAGGAGATCAGCTTTAATGTAGTTTTTCATTACAATACAGAGTGCCTTCCACTTCCTTCATCTTGCTTCAAGGATTCTCAGGTAATGTTTGCTTTTTGATAAATTCCCTCCTCTGGAGAGAGTTTTAAAACCATTGAGAAAGTCATTAGTTACCCCCATACCAGAAAAAGAATATATTCTTTTTTTAATCTATGTATAAGATGTGTACATATATGGATAGCATTGTCATGTGCATGAATGTGGATACATGCATGCCACAGCATATGTGCAGGAGTCAGAGAAAAACCTCAGGTCTTGTCTTGGTCCTCTCCTTTTCCTCTCCTTTTGTCATTTGAGATAAGGTTTTTTTGTTTTTTTTTTTTTTTTAGTTTGCTGGTGTATATGTTAACACTAGCTTACCTACAAACTTGCTGCAACTGGGTTGCCCTTTCACCAATAGCCTCTCCTAGGCTCTCTTCATGGTGCTAAACCTCAACTTCTTCAGTCCTAGGCCTTCAAATGCTTCTGAGGCTGCACCTTCATCTATGGCCTCTCCTGGCCTTTCACAGTGCCAAGCCTCAGCTGCCTTCCATGACTCCTTCATGTCTTCAAAACCAGTAATACCTGGGTGACACACATTCCCAAATCTGGCTACCAATATGAGGTACAACCATCACCACCTTTGGAACACAGCTTCTCTGTGTTCTCAGAAAACACTTCCCAGATGTTTTCACCTCAACAATGCTGGTCTTTTCTTAACTAGCACGAATTTCTTAGCTCCAGACAATCAGCATCAATTGTCCGAGTAACATAAAGGTTTAATTTTAGTAATCCTGGCATCTTTTTAATCACAGCTGATTCTTCAGCTCCGGCTAACCAGAACCACAGAATCTTAACTCAAAATACCAATTGGCCCTGATAGAGTCTTTAAACTTCCCTCTGAAATTTCACAAGCCTGCCCTCTACCCTCTGCACTGTTTTCAACATTCTTAGCTTCCAAACTCCCACAGAACATCCCTCAGAGGTTCCAAAAATCCTTCAATAATCCTCCCCCAACACATGGTCAGATCTGTCACAGCAATACCCTGCTACACTAATACCAATTTGTCTTGGTTAGGGTTTCCATTGTTGCAACAAAACACCATGACCAAAAAGCAAGCTAGAGAGATGGCTTACACTTCTAGATCATAGTCCATCATTGGAAGAAGTCAGAACAGGAACCCAGGAAAGGCAGGAGCTGGAGGCAGGAGCTGATGCAGAGGCCATGGCAGTGAGCTACTTACTGGCTTGCTTCCCCTGTCTTGCTCAGCCTGCGTTTTTATAGAACTCAGGACCACAAGCCCAGAGATGGCATTGCCCACCCCACTGATCACTAATTGAAAAAAAATGCCTTACAGCTGGGTCTCATAAAGGCATTTCCTCAACTGAGGCTCCTTCCTCTCTGATGACTCTAGCTTGTGTCAAGTTAACACACAAAACCAGCCAGTACACCACAGAATTCAGGTCACACAGCATTATCATTAAATGGATTCTCTGTGAGGAGGGAAAGGTCAAAATTCACCAGAAACACGCAGAATAAATAAGAAAACATGTAAATTAGAGATGTTTTGAAACTTTGTGCTTTGAAATCATTTTAGACTTTGCAGATGATGCCACTTTTTTTAATCTCCCTATTTTAAATTACACCATCGTGGTCGATTTTTAAAAATAAGAATTTAAAGAGACAGCACAGAAATAGGAAGGGCAGTGAGAAGGAAGCAAAAGGAGAACAAAAGGCAAACCCATGGGGGTTCAGTTAGCACTTCTAGCTACTTAAATTAACATCAGGTTACCATTGACTACATAGTTCAAATAAATACATTATGAGGATTGTTTTAATGACACAGAATAATGAACCAAAGTTCAAACTTCACCAGCTTTTCCAGCAATGCTCTATTTGTGTTCCAATATCGTTTAGTTTGGTGTCTCCTTGCTCTCCTCTCATCAAAGAGAACTTGCATTAAGCAAATATCCTATACCATGCTGAACTCATTAGTTCTGATCTATTTTTTCATGTGTAAGTATGCCTTGGAATTTCTGCATACAAATTATGTCATCTGTGAATAGAGATAATTTGACTTCCCTCTTCCTGGTCTGGATGCCTTATGTTGTCTTCTCTTGTCTAATCGCCTCTGTTTTATCCTTAGTATGAAGCTGAAGAGATGCGTTTACAACTGGCAACTTTATTTTGTTACTATTCTTAATATCAAAGCCATCAAATCTTTCACCATTGGAAAAATACTGGATGCTTTGTTGGGTTAGGGAACTTGGTTTGCATAAGCATTTTGGTCATGAAAGGAGGAGGATTTTCTTCATGTGCTTTAACTGCATCTTTTAAACTATCCTACCTGCAGTTTGTATTCCCTATTCACCCTCATTATGACCTTCAGGATCAGAAAACTGTTGAACTTATGAAAGTGGGAGTGGAATCACTATATAAAATACAATGAAGGTGATTCTTAAAGGCAAGTTCATAGCACTAGTGCCTGCATGAAATAACTGGAGAGATCTCACATTATTAACTGAATGACTTACCTGAAAGCTCTAAATAACAGAGGAAATAACACTCAAAAGGAATGGATAGAAAGATACAAATTTAGGAGTGAAATAAATAAATAAATAAAATGGAAATAAAAACAAAGAATCAATGAAACAAAAAATTGATTCCTTCAGAAAAATTGATAAACCCTTAGCCAAATTAACTAAAAAATGGAGAGGGGGTATTAAAATTAACAAAAGCAAAGATAAAAAAAAAAGACAGAGGGACATAGAGTAAGGAAGTACAAAAAAAATATAAGGACATACTTTGAAAAAATCTGTGCTCTACCAAATTGAAAAAATTAAAATAAAATGAATAAGTCTCTTGATATATATTACCTTCTCATGTTAAATCAAGATCAAATAAGTAAATTTAAACATCCATACCCCTAGTAAAATAGGGGAAATAACTAGACTAAAAGTCTCCCAACCAAAAGAAGCCAAAGACCAGATGAATTCAGCACAGAATTCTACTAGACTTTCAAAGAACTAATACTAATATTACTCAAATTATCCTGTAAAATTTTGCCTAATTATTTTTATGCAGCCACAATTACCTCGATATCTAAACCACACAAAGACCCAGGGGGGAAAAAAAGAATTACAGAGCAATTTCCTTTACAAACGTATGGGAAAATTCTCAATAAAATATTTGCAAACCAAATCCAAGAACACATCAAAAAGATCACCCATCATGACCTAGCAGGTTTCATTCCAGAGATGAAGAGATGATTCAACATACGTAAATTGATAAATGTAATCCACCACATAAACTGACTGAACAAAAACCACATGATCAGCCAGGCTGATAGTGGTGCAGATGCAGATAGGTGGTGGTGCATACTTTTAATCCCAGAACTCGGGAGGCAGAAGCAGGTAGATCTTTGTGAGTTTGAGGCCAGCCTGGCTGAAAGAGCTAGTTTCAGGACAGCCAAGGATACACAGAGAAATCCTGTCTCAAAAAACAAAATAAATAAATTAATAAATAAGTAAGCAAACAAACAAAAATCACATCAGCATCTCATATCTGCAGGAAAAGCATTGGACAACATCCAATATCCCTTCATGATAAAAGTCCTGGAAACACTAGGGGTAAAAGGGACAGAATAAAGCCAATTTATAGAAAACCAATAGCCAACATCAACCTAAATGGAGAGAAATGCAAAGCATTTCCACTAAAACCAGGAACAAGACAAGGTTGTCCACTCTCTCCATACTTATTAAATATAGTACTTGAGACTAAGCTAGAGCAATAGGACAACTGAAGGAGATCAAGAAGATACAAATAGGAAAGGAAGAATTCAAAGTATCTTTATTTGCAGATGGCATGATTTTATACATAAGTGACCCCAACACTAGAAAACTTCTATAGCTGATAAACACTTTCAGCAAAATAGCATGACACAAAATTGAGATACAAAAATCAGTTGGCTTCCTATATACAAATAACAAATGGACTGAAAAAGAAATAACAGAAACAATACCTTTATAACCTCAAAAAACAGATATCTCGAGGTAACTTTAAGCAAGCCTATGAAAGACTTGTATAATAAAAACTTCAAGACATTGAAGAAACATGAAAGAAATCTAAATGGAATCCACAAATAATGAAGTAGACAAATCCTCAATTAGATGCTCTCACAACCAAGAATGGGTTACATCTAGTGGAGTTTTTGGCCAAGGATGTTCCTTAAAAACCCCAAAACAACCCAAATTATTGCCAAAGCTACTGGTTGCTCCCAACAAACTCAGTTATGTCCTATCACTGAATACAATAGCTACATAACTCATTGAACATAGAGAAGGTGAGGTAGTACCTAACTAGGTCCTTCACCCCTACTGACTAGTGTCCACAGTACAGGAAGGTATACTGCTTGCTACCAGAGGAAAAGTTAAATACCAACACAGCTACAACACCTGTGATCTACAACAGTGAGCTGCCTACAGAATGCACTGGTGCAATAGCAGCACAAATGTGGGAGCAACCAACCACTATCTGATGGGATTTAACACCCAGCCCATGAGATGGAACCCATGCCTGACACTGCTCAGGTGGCCAACAACCGAAACTAGATAGGCTCTGGACATAGGGGAAAAATACTTACTGTTTTTTATACTTCTGTTCTGCTAAAGGAGTGTAACAACACAATGACATTCTGCTCTACTCATTGTAGATGGAAGTTTCTGTCCCACCTGGTTCCACAGCCATTCAGTACCAAAGAAACACACAGAGGCTTATATGAATTATAAACTGTTTGGCCTATTAGCTCAGGTTTATTATCAACTACCTCTTACAACTTAAATTAATGCATAATTCTTATCTATGCTTAGCCACATGGCTTGATACCTTTCCTCAGTGGGGCACTGTCATCTTCCTTCCTCTGCATCTGGGTGAAAGACTGAGGCTTTTCTCTTCTCTAATCTGGTCACCATGCCTATACTTCTTGCCTGGTTACTGGCCAGTCAGCATTTTATTAAACCAATACAATTGACAAATCTTTACAGGATACAACAGCATTATCCCACAGCAACTCATACATCAGTATTTTGTTCAACCATCATCAGAGAAGCTTCCTCCTACAGCAGATAGGAACATATACAGAAACCCACAACACCACAATGTGTTGGACTCAGGGAACTCTGCAGAAGAGGAAGTGGAAAGGTTGTTAGAGCTGGTAGAGATGGAAGACACCAAGGAAACAAGAGCTTCACATATGAACTCACAGGGACTGTATATAGGGCCTATATAGGTCCAATCCAGATGGAATCCAAGAACTAAGAGGATAAGTGGACACAGGCCCCATCCTTAACCCAAATGCTAATTACAATTGAAAACTGCTCACAAAGGAAAAATTAGTTTTCTCTAACTGAATTTCACTGGGTATACAAACCACACTTTTGTGTCCTCTTCCAGCAGTAGATGACCAACACCAAATGAACTCAATAGTATTTTTGGAGGTTTTTCATTTCATAATGCTTTGTATAGGCCTTTTTTAATCTTATAGTTTTTGCTTATATATTATGGTCTCCAATTTTGTTTTTATGGGATTTCTATGTGCATAAATCTGTGTCTGTCTGTCTGTCTATCTGTTTCTTATGCTTTTTCTTTGGCTTCTTTTTTCCCTTTTTTGTTGGTTTTGTCCTATTTACTTGTTTGCTTTAAATGCTTGTTTGTTTTCTTTTCCTTCTTTATTTTTTTTTTTTAATTTGGTTTTTCAAAGCAAGGTTTCTCAGTACAGTCCTGGCTGTTCTGGAACTTGCTCTGTAGAGCAGGGTGTCCTTAAACTCAAGAGATCCACCTGCCTCTGCCCTCCCAAGTGCTGGCATTAAAGGTGTGTGCCATCATGCCCAGCTGTTTTTTTTTTTCTAATGAAAGAGAAAGAAAGGGTGTGGCCTTGGGTCAGTGAAGAGGATTTGGGTGGTTGAAGGAGGGGAAACTGTAATCAGAATATATTACATAAAGATTATTTTCAATAGAAATTACATTAAATTTAAAAATCCCATCTGTATTAGTGGAGTATGATTATTTTCATGTAATCAAAGATTCCACAGTTGCACAAATAGAGTGCCTTTCTCTTTCATGTGATATTCAGAGTAAGCAGGTAAAGCAGAATGAGAAGGAAGCCTTCTCCATGAGGTTACCTAGGAATTAAAGTCCTACCTTAACTTTCTCATACATAGCCTTAGTCTAGTCACCTGCATGTTTGAAGTTGGTTCAGCCTATAGGAGATTAGAATAAGACACAGGAAATAAGCCCAATTTTTTAGATGTAAGACTCATGCTGTTTTTATAATCTATACTGGCATACCCCTTAATAAAAACTTAAATAAACAACCCAAAACTCACCCTAATAAGACTGGAAAAGACAGTCACTGGTTCGGGGATCATGTGTCAAGTTCATAATCAGTAGCTCTAGTATTTGGAATAATTTACAGTTTCTGCCAACAATCATGAGTTAGTTCAAGCTAGAAAATGAATAATAAAAAGATTTAACATAAAATGTCATGTTATGAAAGCACTTTTGTTTTTAATAGCATATATTCATTACACAGAATAGTGGTTTTCACTGTGAAATTTTCACACGTGCATTTTATGTGCTTTAATTATATTCAATGAGTATTACCCTCTCTTGTCTCCTCCCTTCTGTCTTCTCCCCAAATAGTAACAGTTCTACTGTGATGGAATACCCAAAGGGAAAAACTACCAAGACGCCTGAATAAGTATAATGGAGTCTTTATTAATCACCAGTAGGACTGTCGAAAGCAGATGAGCAGGAAGCACCCCTGATTTCCAGTTGATCTGAGTTTTTAATGACAAAAACTAAAAAAAAAAGAAACACAATTGTGATTTGTATTGTAAAATACTATTTTAAGGTATGTTACTTTTGTTTATGCTGTGGAACATCTGTTTAATGATACAAAGATGTATTGTTTTTGTTTATGCTGCATTTGTTTACCCTGTGAAGCTGTGATTCTTTGCCTGTCAAAAACACCCGATGGTCTAATAAAGTGCTAAATGGCCAATAGTGAGGCAAAAGAAAGGATAGGCTGGGCTGGCAGGCAGAGAAGACAAATAGGAGGAGGAATCTGAGAGAAAAAGGAGCATGTAACAGGAACCCTAAAAGTCCAGCTTCTAAGGTTGCCTCTCAGGGTTCAATTAAAGGTCTCCACAGTAAGAGAGGGGGCAAGTCTAGGTCTCAGAATTTGAGGTTTAAGAAATTTACTCACAACAGGTTCCAGGTTCTGTCTACCCATGTTTCTTTATTTTTCTTTTCAATTCCATCCCATTACAAATGTTTCCAGCAATATATACCCTTAAAACCAGCAAGCCCTCAACCCTAGCAAGTTCCAGGGCCAGAATTATTTTGCCCCTTAAAAATCAGATAAGAGTTTTCTCTCTCTCTCTCACACACACACACACACACACACACACACACACACACACACACACACACACACACACACGGGGGGGGGAGAGATTGATTCGTGGCTGTAAGCTCAAAGATGGAAGTGGTTAGTGTATGTCTGGTGAACTCCTTAATGGCAAAAGTTAGTTAAGAAAGGGAATTCTAGAGGGGAAGGTTAGTGCACTATGCTTCATTTTTAGGTGGTAGATAGAAGAGCTAAATGGTTTATTTTCAGTAAAATTATGAATAGGGCACGGATTGTATTTTAAATCAGTGCACTGCTTCTTTTCTCCTAGCATGCACAGAGGATACCAGGCAACCAGGCAACCTCTGGAAACAGTCAGGGGGAAGTTGATCTGATTAGCTCCTGATCTGATTAGCATATTCACCAGGCTCTGCAGTTCGGTCTGTTTTGCTCTAGGCAGTAGTGACAAAAGGGAGACCCAGGCTTCCAAATTATCAATTTCAGGGTATGCTGTTATCAGACATTCAGATGTGGGGTAAAACCAGAGCAGCAGCTTGGGAAAGTAGTAATTCTATGTCTACTGACTAATCAGTGTTTTATTACAGCAATACAACTGATAAATCTTTACAGGGTACAAGATCATTGTCCCACAGGAAAGATAGAGTTAGCACTTAAAGTTTTCCTAGGAATATTTTCAAGAGATAGTATAACTGTAGCTCAGTAGCCCACTCCACTACTTCCACGTCTTTTTAAAATCCAGGTTCAGCATAGGTTATGTTTGTCTTTCTGAATTTGGCTTATTTTGTTAATGTGATAATCGCTAACTCCACCCATTTTCATGCAAATATCATGGTTTCATTCATCTTTATGGAGGAGTAATATTCCATTGTGTAGATATATCATATCTTCTGTATCCATTGATCTATTTTAGGAATATAAATTTGTTTAGAAATGTGAAAAACAGTATAAAAATTCCTTAGAAAACTAAAAAGAAATTATGAATCACAAGGTAGAAAATTGGCCAAGGCAGGAGCTGTAAGAGTAAAGCCCGAGACATTTTCAACATATTCAAACTGAATAATTTTGTAGGATATTTATACACTGTGTGAAAGTATATTTGCTGTGATTGGTGTAATAAGAAGGTGAACAGCCAATAGCTAGGCAGGAAGTAGAGGCAGAATTTTCAGTGAGAGAAAGGAAGAGGAGGAGATGAATCTAGGCATGAGATACTCCAGGACACATGGAAGAAGCAGGAGGGGCAGAATATAAATTAATATAAAGGGGTTAATTTGTTATAAGTGCTGGTTAAAAGCAAGCCTAAGCTATAGCCAAGTTTTCATAACTAATAATGAGTCTCTCTGTCATTATTTTGGAGCTGGCAGTTGGGAAGGAGAAAGACTCACTGCAATCCGATGTTACAGTGACTGTGACAAGAAGTACAGAATGTACCATCACTAATATTTTTTAGAAATAATTTTTAAAAATTTTTTAGAAATAGAATGGCCAACAACAAGCTATTTTTGGATGAACTCTATTGTGAAAGCTTTTATTTCATACAGGCATATGCTGTATTTGTAAGGCAAATCATCTTAACAAGAACTAATAGTGACAACCACACATCAATTAATGGCAACCTACAATTCTTAGCAAGGATGCCCCAAGTTCAGAAATGAGTTTGGAGTATCAGGGTAGTAGTGGCTAAGGAAACCCCCTCACTGTTTTAAAAAGCTGATTCCAACATTTGCACATGTCCTTTGACTGTCCACAGCAGCTTTTAAAAGCTGAACATTTAAAGAAAACCAACAACTGTATTCATTGAAGACCTGCTTGAAAGGGGGCAGTCAGTCATATTCATAAAAGGAAACTCATACAAACCTGTCTCAGGAACAGGGGCTTCCCAAAACTAGCATGACACATCCTCATGACTAAACTTTCTAGAATATGTTGGAGTTGTAACGGAGTAAGTAAAATGCTGCAGATCCCCAAGTGGCTGCAGCGGGCAGTGGGCCATGAGACCATGCCGCAGGTCCCTGAAGTGGCAGCAGGAAGTGGGCTGTGGGTCCTGAGAGCAGCCAGTCCCAGGAAGGGACAGCTCAACTCCCCGAGCGGGCCATGAGTCCCAGGCAAGGAGCCATGTGGCAGGTGAGAGACCTCGATGGGGCAGCCAGTCCCACAAGGAGGGACAGATGGATGGGCACACCACAAGACCACAAAGAGACTGAACTGTCTTTAAATTTTCCTGCTTCATGGAAAAGTCTGCTGGATACTATGGACCTGTAGGCTGAAGATGGATGCCCAACGGTACAAAGGAACTTTGGGTGACTGTACAGGCAGCGAGATGTCTCTGTTATTTCTAGAGTTTGGAAGTTGCTTATTTCTTGTTTACTTAGGTAATATTTTATCCTTCTGGAGTCTTTGATGGAGTTGAAGAATGGATAGTTATAGTTTTCCTTTGTCATGATAAAAGATAAAATAGGTGGTAACTGTAATTCTTGATAACTGTTTTGTTATATGTAATTTTACTATGTTAAAATGAAAGCCTTTCTTTTTTGTTTAAACAGAAAAAAGGGAAATGGTGTAGGAGGGTCCTTCTGTATTTGGGTTGCTTTTATTGGTTAATAAAGAATCTGCCTTGGCCTTCTGATAGGGCAGGACTTAGATAGACAGGTTAAAGAGAATGCTGGGAAGGGGACAGAGTCAGAGCTGCCCGCCATGAAGCCTGCCAGGTCAGAGATGCTGAATCTTTCCCGGTAAGCCACAACTAGTGGCGACACACAGATTATTAGAAATGGGTTAAACAAATATGTGAGAGTTAGCCAATAAGAGGCTAGAGCTAATGGGCCAGGCAGTATTTCAATAAATATAGTTTTCGTGTAATTATTTCAGGTACACACCAGGAGCCGGATGGCACAAGGGGCCCTGCGCTGGGAACGCAGTCCGAGCCCCTCACTACAACAGGACTGGGCTTCCTCCTTCCTAGAATTCTCCTGTTCTTATTGCCCTGTCTCTACTTCCTGTCTGGTTGTCCCGCCTATACTTCCTGCCTGGCTACTGACCAATCAGCATTTATTTAAAACATAATTGACAGATATAGAATTGTTTTCCCACACCAGGAAGGGGCTCAGGGTGGAAACTGAAGATCAGCTTGCCTTGGCAGAGGGAAGTGAGGGGTGGACTGGACATGGCTTGTCAATTAAAGAGACAGAGCAGAGCATTACAGGAGTTCCAGCAGGTATTTTGAGATATTTATAAACTTGCCTGTGGGGGGAATTGTAGTGTTTGGAGGTTTGTAATAGTAACTGCCTTTCACTAAATGTAACTAGAACCCATTTTAGCAATCTGAAACTTAAGAGTATTTTTGGACCAATTTAATTTTTGTTTTTGTTTTTCTTTTTTTGCTTTGGTTTCTCAAGACAGGTTTTCTATGTGTAGCCCTGGTCATCTGTAGACCAGGTTCTGCCTCCCTCCCAATTGCTAACATGCATCACTATCACCCAGCTAAAAGTTTTTCCATAGATAATTCTCTATAACAAGGTTGTAACAGGTCAACACAACTGAATAAGTAACTACATATTTATGATTGTTTTATGTTAACTGACAATTTATATCACTGTTCCATTTTCTTGAATCTCACTTAAATTTTGTCTGTTTATCTGACCATTTATTACCAAACATTTAATATTACATTTTATATGAAGTCTACTTTCTTCAGCACTCCTTGTGAGCTAAAGTGGATTCTTATTCACATAGTCAGAATTATCTTCTGCTTTCTTCTTACAAATACCCCAGCACTATCTCATTTCTCACTCCCCTTTTGTTCTTTCTCCTCTTCAGTGAGTCCCTTCTAGTTTTATGACCAACATATAACCATAAACACATATTCACACACATATACTATTTTAAATCGAGGTTCTACATATATGAGAAGTGGTGAACAAAGGAACTTGTACAAGAAAAAATTGGACAAAATTACATACTGACTCTAAAGAATGATGCATAGTGTTAAATACATTGAACTCCAGATTTAAAAAGTTAGAATTTGCCAGGCAGTGGTGGTGTTTGCCTTTAATCCCAGCACTTGGAAGACAGAGACAGGTAGATCTCTGAGTCTGAGGCCAGCCTGAACTACAGATTGAGTTCCAGGAACTTAAGACACTCCAGAACCAAACTTCATGAGAAGCAAATATGTATGTGTGTGCTTGACTGTAGTGGGGAAGTCTGGGAAAAGGAAATTCGGCATCCTGACACCTTGGCTTTTCGGTCACATCTATCAATTTTGCTCAGCTCCTTCCACATAAACGTAAGTTTTAAGGGTTACGATTGCATACCCCCAAGGCCTAACAAAAAATCTGGTACCCATATTTGATAAATGGTGAATGAGTGAAGAATATTCTGCACTTTTAAGTCAGTGGTTCTCAACAATGTGGGTCACGACCCCTTTCACAAGCCTCTATCTTCAAAACCATATTTACATTATGATTTATAATAGTAGCAAAATTGCAGTTATGTAGAAGCAACAAAAATACTTTTAAGCTTGGGAGTCACCACATGATGAGGAACTGTATTAAAGGGTCATAGCATTAAAAAGGTTGAGAACTACTGGTTTAAGTCAATACTAGGTATGATGAGAGAGGAAGACTGAACTTGAATCCCTTACTCATAAATAACTTTATTACTGAGATAATTCTATTTAAAAATAAACAATAGTGAAAAGTTGAGAAATCTGGACTCTGATTCCCCCTGCTATTCCAGAACTTGGATCCAAACCCACTAAATTGGTGGTGGCTTTCTGATGCAATGCTGAGAAGAGACAGAAAGACTGACAACCAATGTAGCTCCTTCAAACTTTTTGTTTTTACACTGGCTGTCTAGAACTCGTTCTGTAGACAAGGATGGCCTCAAACTCACAGAGATCCGCCTGCCTCTGCTTCCCAATTGCTGGGATTAAAGGCGTGCGCTGCCACCACCAGGCATTTTTACATTGTCTAGTGTTACCACAGAAAGAAAATTCCATTAAGTGGATTTAGTTAAGGCTTAATTAGTTAAGCCCAATTAGTGTCCTGTGTTCAAGTACAAAGACCCCAAAGGTAGGAGCACAGAGATGACAGGATTGTTCCTCGGTTTCGATTCCATGACTACGTTGGCTGTAAAGACATCGGACACCATAGCCTGCCCCTACGATCTAGCATCTGATCTATGAAAGAGCTAGCGTTCTGGAAGGAGCAACATACTAGCAACAATCTCGAAAAGGAAGAAAGCAATACATTGGTTCTTAATGAGTGGGTTATGGGAGGAACTTGAAAGTATATAAATCTTAATACTTAACGTAAAGTTGGCATATAATACCCCCCCCAAGAAAAACCAATTACACACCAACGATTGGCAATCTCATCAATGATAAAGCAGATCATAACCCTGGAAGATAGACAGTACGTAGAACCCAAGCTTAACCTATGAGCAGACCAAAAGATCTGCTGCTTAAGGGCTTAAAATAAAATTCGTGAAGTCAGAAACACAAATACTGAACAGCCACACTGTTATGCAGCTGCTGTCGTGAAGAAGGTACGGTATAAACAACTTTGTCTTGGGTACAGCCCCACGGTTACAGGTAGGCATAGCGCACAGCGAGGAGATGCAAGTCTCCCATAAAGACTTTCTATTGCTCCTGGACCCCCAGAAACATCAAAACGCGAGCTTCCTTTAGAAGCTGGCACCGAGAAGTAAGGACAACAGCTTCGGCTAACCGGTGCTGAGGCCCGCGTCCCCGGCCAGCGGGGGGCAGCTGAGGCCGGCGCCCAGCCAGTCCTCCTCGGCGGGACAGGCGCGGGCGGCCGACGGGCGGCTCGTGGCGCCCTATCGCCTTTCTACCAGGGGTTTTGCTGGCCGGGAGCCTCGGCTTGGTCGTTTTCCTCCCTGACTTTACTGCAAACAATTGTTGCTCTAAAATCAGGCAAGACCCAAAGGGACAAAATCTGCCCCTCCCCTAACCTGAGCGTTGTTGCTTCCGGAAGTGGAGCCTCATTTCCGGATCAGGTCCTGGCAGCTCTGAAAGGTAACGTGGCATATTAAAAGAAACAGTTGCAACCCGCCAAAATAGCCTCGTCTGTTTTTTTTTAAAAACTACAAAAAGACTGAATAATCTCTATTACGTGATTTTTTTGTTCTAAGTCCAGAAAATAGAGCATTTTTCAATAGCAGTGAAGCACGAGTTCTTACCTACTAACAGGAACCACAAATACAGAGCGCCTGCGTGGGTCCGCAGCCCGCGGAGAGCCCGCGAGATTACCCAGCTGCTTAGCGTGTTCGGTGTGAGCGCCGGTCCGGGAGCTGGACGAGCATGGGGAAGGTGAATGTAGCCAAGCTGAGGTACATGAGCCGCGATGACTTCAGGGTTCTGACCGCGGTAAGAAGCACGCCTTTCTCGCCTATCCATCCCTGCGGCGTCCTCTTCCTGCTCCTCTAAAGTCGCTGGATGGAAGCTGAGCATGAGGGCTCTGGTCTGTGGGTTGTTGCCGAGTCTGCGATCTGGGTAAAGGGGTCCAAGGTCTGACTTTCACTAAGCTTTTGTGGGAAAAGGTTTCTTTTCCTAAAGACTGCAAAGCCTTCCTTACCGCTTCTCGTTTTGCTTCAGAGGCTCTCGCGTCTCTGATGCCCGGGAAACTTCAGTGAACCTTGGCCTCCAAACTAGGCAGAGAGAGTCTTTGAAGGAGGCCTGGTAGGTTCCAGTAATAGACCCAGCCACGTAGTGTCTCCACTCAGAAAAACACGGTTTTATTAACAATTTAGGCTCTTCAACAGAGTGCAAGACAGACAGAGAGAGGAAGATACCCTTCGTCGTCAAGTAATCCAGTAAGAAAGTTAGTAATATCGTTTTCAAGTAATAAGGATCGTGAGGGTGACGAAGGATAAAATAGAAAGTATGCATGTGGTGGAAAGTGGTACTACTATCTTTGAGTTGTATAGTGAGTGAAGGAGACTGCCTGAATCCAAGAATACTCCTATTTTAATCAAACCACACGGTTGGTTTGTGTCCTGTCGCCACAATAGGGATCTATTACCTACAGGAGAAGTGCCCTTGGGGAGAGTTGGAGATAAAGAATATAACCTTAATAAGAGCAAAAACCCAGAGATGGGAAAAGTCTTCAAACAAAAGAAAGGCCAGTGTGACTGAGTCTAATAGTTGAAGATGTACATGGAAAAGCTGAGAACCAAATCATGTAGACCCTTGCTCTTGCAGGCCTAGTAAGCATTACATATGAAAGCCAGTGAATGTTTTAATTGGGAAAAATGACAAAATTTGATTGTGTAGCTTTAATCTCATTGCACAGAGATCAGGATATACATTTAAGATTATAATAAGTCAGTCTTTGCTTAGGAGTCACTGTCTTTTGGTAAGAAGGACCATGTTACATAGTTACGTAATAGGATATGTAATGTGAGTTGTCTGGTTCATGTATTGTTTTAAGACTTTGTAGCCAAGGTTTTTAGAATTAGTCTTTAGTAGGTAGCATTTAAAAATTAATCTATCAAATGCAAGATCCATAATAAGTTTGGCATGCATTTTCTTTCTCCAATACCTGCCTTAATTAACTTAGACTTATTCTTTAAATGGTATTTTAAAATAATGACTTTCCATCTCTTAGTACATTCATTTATTTCCCAATGTCTGACAAAAAAATAGGGTAGTCAAGAAGTATATTAAAAGATTGGAGAAGCAGAAACAGAACTTTAAAAATGAGTTAAAAGTTTTAAATGCTTAGTTATGGTGAGACTTGAGAGGAACAGATTTTTCTTCCATAATTTCTAAGGTCCCCAAGGAATTACCTAGTATTGGACATAACATTCCAGGCTCAGATGGATGCTGCCAGTGTTGTCTTCCTTGCCCTCTTTCTGTGAACTTTCTTGCCTCTATATCAATTATCTCAATTATGCTTAATATCTGGAATATCTGTAGCTTTTAAAACAGGTGTTTAGGTGTTAAGTATTTTATCAGCCATGTGTTTTTCAAGAATTAACAGTTTTTACTCTTGAATTTAAGAGACAGTGTCAGTGATTAACTGTATTTATCAAGAAGGACCTTAGGTGGCGACGAAAATAACTGTATTGTAGAATTAGTCATATAGTGCCTTAACCTTTCTGTTGGCCGCAGAACATGTGTTCAACAGTCCCCTAAGATCATTTTATCTAGTGACAGTATAACCATGGTAATGCCTATTAATACTTTGTAGCTTACATTTTGCTTAACAGCACATTTCTCGCTATCTGTTCCTGTTAGGCTACACATCTGAGGCTTATAGATCTACTTAGCTGGGAAAGTTTCAAGAGGCTAATATCTTAGCAAGGTTTTAGTAAACAAGGCTTCGTGTTGCTTATGGCATCATAATGATTCCTTTAATTTCAGGTTGAAATGGGCATGAAGAACCATGAAATTGTTCCCTGCAGTTTGATTGCTTCTATAGCCAGCCTGAAACATGGTGGCTGTAATAAAGTTTTGAGAGAATTAGTGAAGCATAAACTTATAGCTTGGGAACGTACTAAAAGTAAGTATTTTATGTGTAATAGGGAGCTCGGGCCCTTTGTTCTGTCCCGCCCAGCTAGCTTACACCCGAAATAACCACACAGAAACTGTATTAATTAAATTACTGCCTGGCCCATTATATCTAACCTCTTCTTGGCTAACTCTCACATCCTGATCTAACCCATTTCTACCAATCTGTGTAACACCACGAGGTTGTGGCTTGCCGGGAAAGATCCTAACCAGCATGTCAGTCTACGACATTTATGCTACACTATGTGTCAGTTTTCAGCTGATTGGCTTTCTGTAGAGCCAACCTTCAAAGGGCATGAGGTACAGATTGCCTTATTAGACAACCAAGAACTGACATGTTCTTCTGCCATATTGAATTGATCAAAAACAATCACAGAGTCCACGCAGATCAAAGAGGGCAGATAAGGTAGCAAGACCACACTACAGAACAAAGAGGACAGTCATACAGTTAACCATCTTTGGAAAATTGAGCCACTCGCAGGTCTCTAGAGCATTTCTTCTCAAGCCTTCCGTGATGAGGGTTGAAGGTTAAAAAAACCTATCAGAGATCTTTTACAAATATAAGAGAAAGTAGTTATTGGAAAAAGGAAAGAGGATAATGGTTATATACAAAAATAGGCATAAATTCAAGATAAGGCCAATATATAATATCTTGAACTTAATAGCTTTGTGTTTATGTGCATATCTTTTCACAAACCCTTAAACTGATGTCCATACATGAATCACACTTTAAGTAGTTCTGTAGTAGAGAAGAAATTGGGAATTTACAAGTTTGGGTAATTTATCTTTCTCTCACTAAGACTTTGATCTTTAATGCTTGACTTGAGTTGATGTATCTTGTTGCTGCAGTACAACTAAATAATGTTCTTATCTAATTTTTGTCTAGCTGTCCAGGGCTATCGGTTGACAAATGCTGGTTATGATTACCTAGCTTTGAAAACACTGTCTTCTAGACAGGTAGTTGAGTCTGTTGGAAACCAAATGGGTGTTGGCAAAGAGTCAGGTATGTACTAATAGTATTGTTGAAAGCGTTGTCTTTGCTTAAGTTTTTATTTTACTTTGAGAAAACATTCTTTCATTTTGTTACATAGTCTAAGTAAACAGTAAGTCAGAAAGTTGATGGTAAGCCAGTTTGTTGTATTTGTTAACAGTAATTTATTAGGGTATAATTACCTTCATAAATCCATTACTGTCATTTTAGTAATACAAAGAATTTCCAGGGTTCATACATGCTAGCACGTGTTTTGCCACTCAGCTACACTTCAGGCCCTAATATTCTTTTAATTGCTTACATCTTTGGTAAGTATCATATTTGCTCTTATTTTATATCTGATAAAGTATGATTTGTAAATGCATTTCAGAAGAGAGTAATGGAAGATAGTAAATATTAGTGCCACAGGTACATTGTTCTGTCACAGCAGCACAGGACCAAAAATTTAAAAATATTGTATATTCATTTGCTTCCTTTGTGAGAGGTGAGGGACAAGAATGAAGTCAGAAGATGAGTCTTTTTGAACTGTAGCCTCCTGTATACTGTTTTTGCTCTGTGCAGTTCTTTCTATCTAATTTACAACTGGGGAAGCAAAATTAAACTTGGAAATAAATAATTATTAAGAACCCTACCAAAAAAGGCCCCTATGAGATTTTCTATGATTAGTGTGCCTTCTGTATTTATATCTAATTATGGTATGTATTTAAGAAGTAATGCTAGGCCGGGCAGTGGTGGCACACACCTTTAATCTCAGCACTTGAGAGGCAAAGGCAGGCAAATCTCTGAGTTCAAGGCCACCCTGGTTTACAGAGCAATTTCCAGGACAGGCTCCAGAACTACACAGAAAAACTCTCCTGAAAAAACAGCAAAAAAAAAAAAAAAAAAAAAAAAAAAAAAAGAAAGAAAGAAAGGTGAAAAGAAATAATGCAGATAGAATACTAAGTTGGAGTAGGGAGATGAGAGCATGAACACATGAATAATGAAAATGTATAAACACAGTGGACTATCCCTCTGGGTAACAAAACCTTCCTGTTAATTGTTTTTGCTTTCAGTCTTTACTTTTGAATTTTAAATTATGAATTAACTATTGTAAATACTTCAGTTATGAAAACTAAGTTGTTATGAAACACTCTGTTTATTTTTTAATTTTTAAAAAATTAATTGAATAGTAAAATGATAAGTATTAGCAATGCAAAAATAGAAAAGTACAATAAAATCTAGTATTATTCCAAATCCACATTTCAGTTAATTTTCTGTTGATTATATTTCATAGCTAAGACTATTTCTTATTTAATCTGAGAAATTTTCTGTATAAGAACAGCTCCATTTATGTGTATTTGAAGTTAATTTTGTGTTCACATGAGATCGTAGCCAAGGGTGAAAGTAAGCATTACTCAGGATCGTATACCCTAATTTTTGTCTGTTCTTTACTTTTGTTGACATTGTATACCAACAGGAATATTTCTCATAATTGTACAGTGTTAAAGTGGGATGGTTGCTCTTTGGTTGGTTTTTACCAGTTTCTGAGCAGTAGTGATTTGAGTTTCATTTATTCTTAGTTATGAGTAGTAATGGAAGTCCCTTTCTTTAGGTAGATACATTAAAAGTTTAGTGCTTCAGAGGGGGAATTTTGAGGAACACAATTCAGTCCATAACAGGGTAGAAAGTGCATAAATTTTGTTATTACCAAATTTCAAAAATGTGTAATGATGTATATTCTGTCAATAAGATATGGTAGTTTATTTTTAATATAAATTATTAAAATTTCTTAATGTACTTAGAACATTCTAAATGTCAGCATTATAAATTACTTACTTTGATTGTTGGTAAATTACTTATTAAGAAGATCACTAGTTTACTTGCAGAATTAAATTCTAACTTACTGGTCATCAAAGCAATTGACTTGAACATGTTGGAACAGAAGGTATTAAATCCCTTTTCTTAGACTAAGAATGTAATCATATGATAGAGCACTGGCCTGCTATATGCAAGGCCTGTGTTGGCTCCCTAGCACAGTGAGTTTAACTAGAAATGCTTTCTCAATGAACTGAATGATTGTTTTGACATAATGATAAATGTAAGTATTGAACATCTTTGAAAGCAGTAGTACCCTTACAACTCTGCTTTCTTTTACAGTGAAACATATGAACACATTTTGGGTTGTCAGTCAGGATATGAAATGTTTTACACAAGAAATATTAGGAAAGATAGCAGATACAATGAAGACAGATAAACTTAGTTAGAACTATTTAACCCATTGCAGTTAAAGTGTCCTAACAATGCTTTTACAATTTTTGCTCTAGATATTTACATTGTTGCAAATGAAGAAGGTCAGCAATTTGCACTGAAGCTTCACAGACTAGGAAGAACCTCCTTTAGAAATCTGAAAAACAAGCGTGATTACCATAAGCACAGGCATAATGTTTCTTGGCTTTATTTATCTCGTCTCTCTGCCATGAAGGAATTTGCCTATATGAAGGTATTTTTTAATGAAAAAGGATAACCTAGCTCATTATAACCAACCATTACAAAGACCTTAATGACTCCCCACTCAGTCCCTACAGTCCACTTGAGCTCTGTTGATTCTGTTCTTTTCCTAGTGGCTTCTTCCTCTTATGGCTTCCTTAATGAAGGTATTTTTTTGTTATGCAAATTTATGTGTGTGACTATATAAATGTCCTTTTTATTGAAAACAGTGTCTGGAAATTTTGTTTCTGATAAGTTGACTAGTATTTTTCTTTAACATAATGAGAAAAAATATTAATTTACATATTTGTATAATAAAATGGTATCTGTTACCTTTAAAAATAAGTGCCACATAGATTTTTAAAAATCTTTAATACTTAAATATTATCAACAACTAAGTTTGATGGCCCAGGTTTTAGTTTGATTGCTGTGTTTTATTTCCACATAACAGCAAAAAAACAACAAAAAAAGCCCTCTTTTTAGTTGCTTTGAATTACTGTAGTGTGAAAGCAGCTGCTTGGAAGACCTACTTCTTTGAATAGTTTATTTAATCTGATCCTTTATTTCTTAATAGTGGTAGGAGAATTCTTAAGGCAGTATGAATAAGCAATTCTGATACTGTATATTACCTATTTTCTCTCTTATACTATAAGGAAGCATCTTGGCAGAAATCATTAGACATTTCCTCCAAACAGTAGTGGATGCTTTTTAAGTGTATTCAGATTGAAAGTACAGAAAGAGAACTGGGTTGCACATAGGTACTCTTAAATGCATTGATATTTTCCCAAAATGAAAAGACTAAGATAAAGATTAAGCTGTGACTTGGGAGCTTCACTATAACATAAACTCCAGACCAGTGGTTCTCAGCCTTCCTAATGCTGCGACAACCTTTTAATATAGTTCCTCATGCGGTTGTGACCCCCAACCAAAAAATTATTTTTGTTTCTACTGTATAACTGTTATCTTCCTACTGTTATGAATAGTAATATAAATATTTGTGTTTTCCAATGGTCTTAGTTGGCTTTCTGTGAACGGGTCCTTCTGCCCCCAAATGGGTCACGACCCACAGGTTAGGAACTGCTGTTCTAGACAAATGTTTATATAACTTAGGTTATGATATGTTCTCATGCTGCCAAGAATTGTTAAAACTGCTCTGTATTGATACACAACTCTTTAAAAATAAAAATTTCTGGGAACTATTTCAGTTCCTATCCACAGAAAGTAGTGGTTGAACAGAAAGCTTTTAAAATTAAGTACTGTGGGTAAAGGACTGAATACCAGAGGACTAGTTAGTGTAGACTGCTTTAAAATTGGGAAGATAACAGACACAAAGAAAAGTTTATATGTTAAAGTTAGAGTAAACGTGAAGAGGGAGATACTATAAAATGAATGGGAATTGAGTGGATTCGTAAAGATGGATGTGACTTTAAGGAAAGGACTTCGCAGAAGATCAAGTATAGGCCAATAGTAATTGTACAATTTAAATTCAAAGAAACTTAAATTTATTTTTATGTATGACTATTCTTTCAGTAATTAAACTGTGCATTAAATACCCTTAGGTTGACTAAAACTTTGGAAAGCCTTGTTATATAAAAATGCATTCTTCTGTTCTTTTAAAAACCAGATTTTTATTAGCTTTTTGTATTTTTACATTTTAGGCATTGTATGAGAGGAAGTTTCCAGTTCCCAAGCCAATTGATTACAATCGCCATGCAGTGATCATGGAGCTTATTAATGGCTATCCCCTGTAAGTATTCATTAAGCTTGAAACCATGGGTTCTAATAAATGAATTTAAGGTTCATGTTTTTAAGTAAAACTAAGTTTTTGGAATGTCATTTCTGAGAAGTTAGAAATTTCTAAAGAGGTAGGCAAAAAATATGTTGAAAGCTCAGTTTTATTCAGTTCATCATCTCTGCTATTTGTGAATTGGTTTTTTTAGTATTTATGAAGAATCTGTTATATACTAATACTTTCAAGTTCAGCAGTGAACAAAAAAAGTTCCTGCCCTCAAACTAAGCAAGGAAATACATAGTTTGTCAAGTGTATCAATAAACTATATTGATAAAAATCAGTGAAGAGACTGGAGATAGGAAATTCCTATTTAATATAAGATAGGAAAATGTCATTCACAGGGTGAAATCTTAGGAAACTAGCTAAGGCAATATTCCAGGTAAAGGAAGGGCTTTGGTCCTTGTGTGTTCACAGTTGTGGTTGGAGAGAAAACAAACCTGAGTGACTAAGGTGAGATGGGCAGGAGGAAGGGAAATGTGAACAGATCCAAGAAATAGTCAGGGAATAAAGTTAGGAAACGTATAGCAGTCCAGGCAATGGTAATATCTTTAATAATAGTCATAAAGAAAATGAAAAATGCTCAGATTCTCAGTATGTTCCACAGGTAGCAACATGAGTTATTTGGAATTGAATTTGAATGTGAAATAAGTGAGAATAATAAGGACTAAAATCTGAAAGGCATGCTGCCTGATAGTTAAGTGAAGAAAGTATTCAAGGAAAGGAAAGAAGTCAGCTGACTAGCAATGGAAATGACTAAGAATTTATGCTTAAAAGCATAGAAGAAATTGTCTTGAACTGTTTTTTTTTTTTTTTTTTTTTTTTTTTACATGAGGTGGAAGGAAGTCTGTTGAAGGTAGAATGAGTGAGTTGGACTGTAAGGAAGATGTGAGAAAGGAGGTGGCAGACAGACAGACAGGACTGTGGCATGGGGTGGTCTTCTAGTGGTTGAGACCCCTATCTGATGAGAATGAGGAGGAAGCTGGGAAGACTGGGAAGTGAAATGACACATGCATTTTTATACTCACTAAAATCATGAACATGTACAAATAATCTATTTATAACTTCTATACTTTTAGGTGTCAGATACATCATGTTGAAGACCCTTCATCAGTTTATGATGAAGCTATGGACCTAATAGTCAAACTGGGAAATCATGGGCTGATTCATGGAGATTTCAATGAATTCAATCTCATTTTGGATAAAGATGACCACATCACCATGATTGATTTCCCACAGATGGTTTCCACTTCCCATCCAAATGCTGAATGGTATGTGCTAAAACTGGGTCTAGTTGTATATGTTTTGTGTATCATAGAATCATTTTTTATTCATAGTTTTCTATTTAGATCAGTAAGTTGTTTCAATGATATAAATTTGTTTTTTGAATAAAGGATATCTAACTACTAGAATTTTCCCCATAAGAGAATCTTTACTACTCAGTATTTTAAAGTAGAAAAAATATATTTAGATTCAATTTTAAACCTTATCATTTTGCTTATCTTGTGTATTCAAACTCTAATATATAAACTACAATGAAGAAAACAGAAGAATTTGTACTTAACATTCTAGTCAAGCTTTCTTAGCCATGGAGCTAATTTATTCAAACAGGACTTTAAGAAGTCAGAGAAGCCAGGTGGTGGTGGTGCATTCCTTTAATCACAGCACTTGAGAGGCAGAGGCAGAGGCAGGTGATCTCTTGTGAATTCAAGGCCAGTCTGGTCTACAGAGTTAGTTACGGGACAATTGGGGATACATGAGCCTTGTCTCAGAAAACAAAAAGAAAGTCACAAAGCTTACTCAGAAGTAGATATATGGAAAGGTTATATGTCTTGTACAGAAGTAGATAAATAGACAGTAGATAGAAAAGATAGCATTAAAAACAAATGTTTACTTTTACAGGTATTTTGACAGAGATGTTAAATGCATTAGAGAGTTCTTCATGAAACGTTTTGGCTATGAAAGTGAGCTCTACCCAACCTTTAGTGACATCAGGTTTGTATTTAGTACTGCCTATAATGATTGAACTCCTTTGATAGATTTATTTGCTTAATTCTAAAGTTAATTCTGTTGTCTGAAATAACGTCTAGACACACAACACACAGTTGCTGTTGAGTTTCACTGCTCTCCAGTACACGATGAAACTTGAAGATTTGAGAATACTTGCCGTCAGTCCATTAAGATGCTACAATTGAACTTTTGGATTTGAATTTATTTTCTTATGAAGTCAACTCCTTTCATTGTATTTTGAATGTTGCATCAAATGTTCATAAGAAATTTATAAGAAACCAAGTGTCAAATCTTAGTGAAAATGGTGTTTTGTTTTTTTAAGATTTTTACTTTTAAGTTTTAATTATATGCATTTCTGTGTCTTTGTTAGGGTTTTGCTTGTGATAAAATACCATGATCAAAAGCAGCTTAGGGAGGAAAGGGTTTATTTGACTCACAGGTTACAGTCCTTCATCAAGGCAGAGAGAGGGACCTTGAGACAAACTGAAGCAAGAAAATGCACAGGCTTGCTTGTAGACCAATGTAGTGGGTACATTTTCTCAATTGAGGTTCCCTCTTTCCTTAGGATTTTAGCCTGTGTAAGTTGACAACACATAATGTGTGCACGTAAGTGCAGGTGCCAACAGAGGCCAGAAGAGTGGGATCTGGAACTGGGAGGGTGCTAGGAACCAAACCACCTCCACTAGAAAAGTGATGTATGCTGAGCCATGCCTCCATCCTTGTATTTTTCTTTTTTTTAAATTATATATATTTTTGAGTTAATATTTCTCTATTGGTTTTATGCACTTTTAAAATATTTCCTGGTTTGAGATTTGTTGTTTTAAAGCAATCTTTTTTTTATCCCTTTACTTAAAATATTTTTATAATTACTTTCTAATTAATTTGTTTATTCTTCTCTCATATATTACATCCTGACCCCAGTTTCCCCTCCCTCCTCTCCCCCAGATCCATTTTCCTCCATTTCCCTTCAGAAAAGAAGAGGCTTCCCAGAGATAGCAACCAAATATGGCATAACAAGTTTCACTAAGACTAGGTACATACCTTCGTATGAAGACTGGACGAGGCAACCCAGTAGAAGAAAAAGGGTCCCAAAAGCAGGCAAAAGAGTCAGGAACAGCCCCCTATTCCACTATTAAGAGTCCCACAAGAACAACAAACTGCACAAGCATAACATATTTAGAGGACCTAGGTCAAATGCATACAGATTCCCTGATTAGTGCCTCGGTCTCTGTGAGTCCCTATGAACCCTGGTTAGTTGATTCTGTGGGCCATGTCCTTGACCACTCTGACTCCTACAATCCTTCCACCTCTACCTTGGAATCCCTGAGCACACCTAATGTTTTGCCATGAGTTTCTATATCTGTTCCTATCAGTTGCTGGATGAAGCCTCTGATGATGATTATGTTAGGCTTAAAAAGCAGTCCTCACCCTTTTTGAAAGTTAATTTACTAAGTTAATATAAATCAACTGGTTTCTATAATCTTTTTATTATTATTTTGCTTTTTAGTCATTTTATTCTTCTGATATCTTTTATATTTGCATAGTTAAGTGATTTAAGTGACGAGTGGTGCTGTTCATCTTAGATGTCTTCTTTGTCATTTGATGCTGGTACCTTCTTTGCCTAGGAGGGAGGATTCTCTTGACGTTGAGGTCTCTGCCAGTGGTTACACAAAAGAAATGCAAGCAGATGATGAACTGCTACATCCAGTAGGTCCAGATGATAAAATTACTGAAACAGAAGAGGAATCTGACTTCTCATTCTCTGATGAAGAGGTACTAGAAAAACACAAAGTTTGTACGTCAGAAATGGAAAATGAACTGAACCCAGTAGATGAATCAGGTGGCTACTGTTGCTTCTCATCTGGAGACCTCAAGCAAATAAAGGAAGACAGTTTATCAGAGCAGAGTGCTGATGTTTCCAGTTTTGAAGTGACTGAATTAAATCAAGCTTTAGAAGAAATGAAAAATCAGGTTCTGACCCACAGTTCTGTTACTGGGTTTTCTGAGGAGAACGATAGTACTGAAAATGATACCAGACATGATGGCCAGACCAGTCAGTGGAAAAGCCTTGCTGACTCTGAAGATTGTCAGGATGAATGCCCCGATCTGACTGCCTTGTCATCATTGAACAAGGAGTTCAGGCCTTTCAGGTATAGATTCTTGTTTGCTTTTTGCCTTTAATCTTGAGATCAGTATGTTCTTTGACTCTGACAAGGGAACATATTTGAAAAAGAACAGATGCTATGACATAATTGTGCTGTGTAAAATGAAAGCTTTTTCATATTGAAACAAATTTGTCTCTTCAGTTGATCTGATTCCAAATAGTCTAAACTAAAACTAGTGATTTCGTAGAATTAATGTAGCTCTCTTAATAAATAGAACTGTTTCTAGACACGGTAAGTTGTCCTGCTTTATTAATACACTTAATATGTTATTAGGCTAGGACAGTGGCTGAGAAGTCACTTCCTGCCAAGTATGACCCGGGTTCAATTCCCAGGACCGACAGGGTGGAAGGGGAGAACTGACTCCTGCAAATTGTTCTCTGACTTCCACATGCATGCTGTGGCATGTGCCATTCATACAGAAAGATAAATGTAAGTTTGAAAAATAGATGTTGTAGAAAAATACTGGCTATCAAAAGTTCATGTTTTCTTATACATTGTTTATATTAAAATATTGAGCATTGAAAAGCATAGGTGTATCCATGATTATACTTTTTATTATGATTTATAGGGCAATTTCAGAGTACTTCTGTCTCTGGCTGGGCATGGTGGTACATACCCTTGCACTTCTACTTGAGGGCTTGAGATCTGAGGTAGGAGGATCAGCCTTGACTACAAATAAGGCCACTTGTCTCAGAGAAAGAATGAGAATATTGTATCTGTCTGTACTATGTCTGCTTTTGTTCAGAAGGTAGCAAGGAAGACTCTCAAGAGTGTGAAAAATAGATTTATATCATTTAGTGAAAAACACTAATGAATTGTGGGAAAATGATTTCAGTTATTGAAACATTCTATTTGGAAAGTTTGATGGTGACTTGTCAGGCATTTTATGAATGTTCAAATGTAGTGGACTGAGTTGTAAGTAGTTTCACTTTTTGCTTTCGTAAATATATCTCTGAGGCATTTCATCATAAGCGTCACTGCAAAAAATACAATTTAATTTATTAATTATTAATAAAAATTAACAAGATAAATTGTGTATTTCTTAAATTTTGTTTTCTCTAGAGATGAAGATAGCATGAAGAGTGTTACTCAGCATAGATCAAGAACCCTGAGTGTTACATCTACAGGCAGTATCCTAAGCTGTTCAACAATTCCTCCAGTAAGTTTTCCACGTATACCAGCTGTTTGGGCCAGTGCTGTGGGGAGAGTAGTGAACTTGGGTATTGTGAGAGTTTCAGGTCATTTAGATGTTTGGATCTCATATGTTAATGCTATAAAATTAACAGCACTCAGAAGTTTAGTAAGAGAGGTGAGGGTTCACTTTTACCTGGAATAAGCAGTTCCCAACGACAGGGCAACATAAAAATTAGTTTGAATCCATGTGCCACATGGGTGCTTGGAATTGAACCCTGGTCCCCTGGAAGAGCAGTCAGCGCTCTTAACTGCTGAGCCATTTCTCCTTCCCTCCTTGTTTTTTGTTGTTTTTTTTTTTTTAAACAAAGTTATATGATTTTGCAGAACAGTAACGCCATAGCAATATGGCTGAAATTTAAAGGAGTTCCATCCTCACTTTTTTACATTCTGGGAAATAGGTAATTTTAAATGTCTTTGGTATCAAAGTTTTGTTGGTTCCTTTGACATTTGACAGTAGTACCCAAACAATTTACAAAAGGGACATTTTCTAAACAGGACAATGACCAAAATATTCTAGCCCCAACTAAGGTTTCTGACACGTAAGCCAGCCTTTGTTCTGACTTACCAGAAGGAGGAATTAGCCTGGAGGTTATTACACCTCACAAAGCAAACCCCTTTTAGTGGCCTGTGGAGGGATTGTTTCACCCTCTCCATGGTCAGTATTATGAATTTCATTCATTCCTGACATTTGGAAAGAGCAGGGATTTACAAGTCATTACTCCTGTTGAGACTCAAGCAAAACTATGTTGAGTTTGCTTACTTTCCCAGTTCCTTGGCAAACACTGCAATTTACAACCCACGCACCTTATTTTGGGATTAGGCAGTGTTTTTGATGAGTACTGTTTAATTGCACTTTCTAAAAATGATTTTCTGTCTAACATTAAGAAAGTGAAATAATAGTAATTTATCAAATTTTTCATATATTAAAGTCATAATTGTGTTGGATTCTTTACTTCTATTTATGTAAAATTGTGTGATATTAAAGCTAGTTTTTTAGAGATAATTTACTCAGTGAACAATGAAGGAAACCGTTTAGAAGGGAAGAAATGAGGAAATGAAATGGCTACATAGAAATGAATTCAAAAGATAAATAACTTCATTTTTCTAGTTATTAAAAATTCAGATATGTCATTAATGAATTAGAATGTTTTGTTTTGGATAGAATTAAATATTATAGTATTAAATGAGAGATATCAGGAATAAAGTAAAAATTCAAGCTGGGAAGAGGCTTCCATGAGTTTGTATCCCCAGTGTCCAC
>PVIU01021624.1:0-21542 GCA_004026605.1 Ondatra zibethicus
AAACAAGGACATCTTGAAGTTTGCATGCAAATGGATGGAAATAGAAAACGCTATCCTGAGTGAGGTAACCCAAACCCAGAAAGATGATTATGGTATGTACTCACTCATTAGTGGACCCTAGCTATAAAATAAAGGTCACCAAGCACTTAGCTCGCAAGCCCAGAGAAGCTGAATACCTAGGTGAACCCAAGGAAAGCTTATCCTGCTACTTAATCTCTCTTCTTTTACTTCTCTTTTTTTTTCTCTGACTGCCAGTCCTTCCTATTCTTTCCTCTGCTTTGCTATTGGCCATTCAGCTCTTTATTAGACCAATCAGCTGTTTTAGACAGGCAACATAACACAGCTTCACAGAGTTAAACAAATATAACATAAAAGAATGCAACATATATATTTGCATTGTTACACAAACATTCCACAACATAAACAATATAATATACCTTAAAATAATATTCTACATACATATTAGTAACTAACCTCATTAACTATTATTCTAATATTATTAATCCTGGTTATATACATACATATCCCTGCATATGAATATTTCATAGTTAAAATTAAAAGAATGAACAAGTGAATGAATTTAATGTCTTCCTATATAACATCTTTTCCTAAATTGGTAAAGGAAAATGTGAACATTTGATTCTCAGTTTATAGCCAGGTAACCAGGACTGTCTTAGGTGTGTGCTTCTGAAACAAGATCTCTCATGAGGCCTTTTTCAACCTGTTAATAGATATTCATGCTGTCCCATTTAAGCATCTAATGGTGATTGTGTGTTTGGAGCATATCTGCTTTCATTCTTATCCGTGGGGAATGATCCTCTGTCCTTTACACTAGTATCTTCATAATGATGCAAGTGGAATTGAATTTGCCTACTCATGCTTTCCAAGATTACCCCATTACGAATAATAACACAAAAACCAGTATTTAATACAAAAACCTTGGTGGCAACACCACTTCTGCCTTATTCTCTTTGTTAGAAACAAAGGACATCTCCAGAAAAAAGTTCAAGTGAGTAGAGTTGCAAAAGCTTGTGAATATCAAGGATGATGAAGTCATAGCCTCTGTCTCACTCTTAGAGCTAGCTGTACAACTTCCTGCTTAATTTCTTTCAATGTCCTTTCACACACTGCTAAGTCATTTTTCGGAGTCTTACGTGTGTAACAGAGAAAGTGGTGTAAAGCTGTCACTCGTGTGCCTTCTGAAATACAACTAAGTATGCAGCCTGGTGATTTGTGCCTAAAACTGAATAAAGGTAAACTATCTTCCCCTTACACCTGCAGCTTCATTGATGGGACAGACATGCTTCTAGCATATAGATATGTAAGTGTGCAAAATCTCCTCTTCCATATTGTTAGAATCCATCCCAAGTCAGAAATATTCCTATTCCCATCTCACCCCTTTTTACTATGTTTCTTAGGTTCTATGCTGATATTGCCTCTGTTATACACAGAAAATACCCACCAATCTCCTTGAGAAAAATCTTTGTCAAACTAAGAGATTTAAGAGTATATTCAGACACAATTCTCTTTTGATTAAACCTGAGTGTTGAAAATGGTATTTTTCTTGACATATTCAACTTCCTTTTAAACTCATAATTTTATGGGAATTATATATTTGATATCTTCCCTAATATCATCAATTTTAGCATCATTTGATGTCTCTAACAAGGACAGAATATTTTAGGACCAACCAATAATTCTTTATTCCTTTGTAAATTCCGTTCTTGAAATTTATTGTTTTCCACAGATACATCGTTATTCTAATATACATTTATATCATCTTCAATGTAAATTGAAAAAATACAGCATGAGGAATAGTGGGGAAAAAACTTTTTAATTGTTCTGAAAATCTGACCAGTGGTGTCAGCTTGTGTCTGAGATTAGAAGCTGACTTTACTGGGAGCACATGAATTATCTGCTCACCACTTCCTTTCCTCTTTCCTCCTGTCAGAGTAAATCAGCCATCTCCAATTTATAAGGCATGGTGGGATTCAAGGGTAAATATCATAAAACAGATTGTCAAGAACACTGTTAATTTAGGCAAAATGATTTATTTCAACTTTTAAAAACAAGCTGGGCTCATGAGGCACGAAATCAAATACAGATTTGTTGAAATGTTGAGCTATTAATATTAAGTGGTCTAGCCTGAAGACCAGAAGATATAGTCTTGTGAAGATAGCTGGGTTGATTTCAGTACAGCCAACCAGGTGGCTATCCAAAGTGCAATCCATATATCACTGGAATAATTTGCATATGTGGTACCAGTAAATTCAGATTCTCACAAGACTCTCCTTACAAGAAATTTAAATAATGCACCTTCCACCAAATAGTCTATGTTTTACAGTGTAAATTAAACCAGCATTTTCAGCAAGTGGAGACCCATTTCTGCTAAGCAATTTTTCAACCTGTGTGTGAAACAAGATATAGCATGTACCAACCACCCCACATGCACACTAAATCAGCAGAGTATGTAAACTTGATCCATTAATTGAAATCTAACACTACCTTGGTTTCCAAGACTTGTTGGTGCTTTTCTTGAAGCAATATTTTCTTAATATCACATCATGAAAAGAAGAAAACACAAATTTAAAAGCTACATGATTTAAATTTCTATAACAACTCTGCAAAATGTTTTATATAACTATTCTTTTTACACATCACATATCTTTTGTGTTAATAATTTGGTGAATTGGCTCAGTGGATAAAGTGATCTACCTAAGTAGCATTACCTGAGTTCAATACCAAAACACATGGTAGAAGGATATAACCAACTACTTTAAGTTGTCATCCTACACCTATACAAATTACAAACATACACACACGAGAGATAGATAAGGAGAAAAATACTGAACAAATAAACATAACAAAAAATATGCAAAATATTCACATAAAAGAATGTATAGAAACTCAATATAAAGATGCAAATCAAGTAGTTATAGAAAATCAATTTATTGCTTCTAAAATTTGAGATATGTAAGTTTTAAAATCTGAAAACTCTAAATCCTAGAACTATCCATTTTTAAATATACTTATTACTTTGGACTGCATTTAGACTTGGGCAGTGTTATCTTTTTGCTCCTATTTTGCTGTTTTACTTGTCTTGCTAATCAGCACAACTAATTAAAATTTATAATTTTGGCATACATATGTTTTTCACACTTTGTAGTTGTGGGAGAAAAACAAGATTTTAATAAGAAAGAAAGAAAAAAACTAACAAACTAATCAACAAATGAACAAGCAACAAAAAGTGTCATTTGTAAGGCAAGTTCTTCTAGGACACCATAATTGATCTTGGTCAAGGCCAGCAGTTAAAAAAAATATTTACAGGGCTATTGGGCAAAATAGATTGACCAGACCTGGTTTCACTGGGGATGAGGGAACATATTTGGGATGCGATCAATCTTTTCTTACACTAGATTAAGAAATAATGTGAGCTTTTAACTGGAGATGCCAATCCTAGTTAATTGTTTTTTCTATCATAATCAAGATAATTAAGACAATCCTGTGTATACTTGCCCATAGACTTCCTGTAACTTGAGCATCCTTTGCATGTAGTTGAGGAAGCATACCTCCTAGAAGACCAGTTGATGAATGATATTAACTAAACATTAATAAGTCTATTTATAATGCTTAATATATAAAATGTAAAATGAAAAAGTTCAAAATATCCAGAGAACATAAAACATAAGTGTCACATTCAAGGGTCCCAACACAAAAATCTTTATAGACATAATTCTTCCCAAGGTATCAGATAACTGCTTCACAAATTAACAATTTAAAGTCTGCATACAAAAATCTTTTCTAACACCTGACCTGAGCTAGTAGGGCTTCACTGACCAGACTGAGAGTGGGGGAAACTGCAAAGGTCTAAACTAAGCCCTCTGGATGTGGGTGGTAGTTGTGTGGATGGGACAGTATGTGGGGCCTCTGACAGTGGGACCAGGATTTATATCTAGTGCTTGAACTGGCTCTTTGGAGCCTATTCTCTTGGAGGGATACCATGCTCAGCCTAGATATAAGAAAGAGGTTCTTGATCCTGCCTCAAAATGATGTGCCAGACTCTTCTGACTCCCCACAGGAAGCCTTACCTTCACCAAGCTATGGATGGGGTTTCAGGTGCATAGAAGGTGGTGGTAGCAGGAGGAGGAAGGGGAAACTATTCTTTTTCTTTCTCTTTATCATTACGTGATGTAAATTGAACCAGTGCCATGTAAAAGCACATACTCTCACTGAGCAATAGCACTAGAACTTATTAAAGAGATTAACATTGGATGCAAGATTTTTCCTTGTTAAGTTTAAATTTCAAGTGTGCATCTAAAACAGTATGATGAATTAGAACATGCCTTATCAATGTATATGTGCCACACTTTCTTTATCCATTCTTCAGTTGAGGGGCTTCTAGGTTGTTTCCAGGTTCTGGCTATTACAAATAATGCTGCTATGAACATAGTTGAACAAATGCTTTTGTAGTATGATTGAGCATCTTTTGGGAATGTTCCCAAGAATGGTATTTAAAAAGTTGTAAAATATCTACAATATTTCAAGACAAAAGTACAAAACAAGAATAAATATGATGTGGGATGTCTTTCTGTATATGTGTTGCTTTATTGGCTAATGAATGGAGCTTTTTGGATCAATGGCTTAGCTGAGTAAAGTCATCAGGAAACATAGATATAGATAGATAGATAGATAGATAGATAGATAGATAGATAGATAGATAGATAGATGATAGATAGAGTAGGCAGAGTCAGGGAGATGCCATGTAGCTGCCTAAAGAAAATGACACTGGAACCTTACCAGTAGGTCACAGCCTAGTGGTGATACATAGATTAGTAGAAATTGCTTAATTTAAGCTGTAAGAGTTAGATAGAAATATCCATGAGCCATTAGTAAAACAGTGTTTTAACTAATATAGTTTCTGTGTGATTATTCCAGTCTGGGTGACCAGAAAATGAACGAGCAGTCTCTGCTTACAGAAATAAGACACGAATAAACATTTTAAAGTAGCAACACCTGGTATATCATATTGAAAACATAGTAAAGGAAGAATGAAATAAACTGGAAGTACACCAATGTAAACCATAATAAAATAGTGAAATAAAATAGACTCTTACATGTCAGAGATAAGGGATAAGACAAATTAATATGTAGGTGTTTCTAAAATATGCTGATTGAAAAAAATTCCCTTGGAAATAAAACAATGTGCAAATCAGAACCATATGCCTTACATTATACATATAAAGATATATAAAATAAGAAACAGGTTACTGCAGAGCAAATGTAAAAGTAAAAATGTTGTCAAAGTTTTAAAATATTGTTCAAAGAAGAAAATAGAAATTTGTACTGCCCTTATATAATGCAGGTAAATGATATTTATGAAATATCAAAACTAAGAGACTATTGGGGGAAATATTTAAAACTAAAATGATGCAAGTAAGACAATATAAAAATTAAATAAAATATGCATAGCAGAGCAGAAGAAAAATTACTATATTAAGCTACTATGAGTTTAAATACCTCAGGAATGCAGTTGGAAAATACTGCATAAAGAACAATATTTAAAAAAAACAAAGGATTTTCCACTAAGCCAAAATTTTTCTGCTTATACTAAACAAACTACCAGTATCATGTGGGATGTCCTTTTGTATATGTGTTGCTTTTATTGGATAGTGAATATAGCTGTTTGGGCCAATGGCTTAGCAAAGTAAAACCATTTGGGAATACAAACAGATTTTGTGTGTGTGTGTGTGTGTGTGTGTGTGTGTGTGTGTGTGTGTAGATAGATGATGATAGAGAGAGAGAGAGCATGATAGAGAGAATGTGGAGTCAAGGAGATGCCATGTAGCTGCCAAAGAAAACAGACTCTTGAATCTACTGGTAAGCCTCAGTCTTGTGGCAGTATACAGATTAATAGTAATGGGTTAATTTAAGATGTAAAAACTAGCTAGTAATACACCTAAGTCATTGGCCAAACAGTGTTGTAATTAATATATTTCTATGTGATTATTCATGTCTGGGCAGCCAGAAATGAAACAGCAGTCTCCTTTTACAAATGGCGGCAGCATGGAGTAAACACATACACATTAAACCAGAGAGAGCTTGGGAAGGAATTCTAGACACAAAAGAATAGAGTTAAGCACAGCTTCTTGTTAGCAGTAATTTCTTAGGTGTATTCTGCTTGCTGGCAGCAAGCAGAGGTGTGACTTCTTTTAAGAGAAAGCTTCCTGACTCTATGTTAGCAGCAAAAACTGCACAACTTCTTTTAAAATTAGCCACCTGGTTCATCCTGATGGCATAACTGCCTCTGGTTCTTTCAAGAGGTCCTGCATGTAAATGGGGTTTGTGAAGAGCTTCTAGTTGCTTAATGGCCACATAGACCTGGTGTGTCCCTGGAGTTGAAATGATGAGCATGGATCACAAAGGGTGTAAACATGCCTCTGCTGTATTAACTGGACAGAACAGTCAGAGCCACAGAGGTGGTCCTACCCATGCCCACTTAGCATTATAAAAATGGGGTGTTCCTGCTCAGAAAAAGATTACATATATGCAATAAAGACAGAATCAGACAAAAACAAACCTCTGAATGGATCACAGTGTGTTTATAAAATGCACATATACTTGAGGGAGAAAAGAAAAACAATATAGACAGTTATAAAAAGTAATATGCATAAAGTACAGAAAGATAGAATAAAGGGGTAAAGATGATAAAATAAATAAAAAAGTAATAGAGTTAAAAAGAAGCCATATAAATATGGAAAATCACAAAGTCTAGATTATGTATATTATTTAACTTTTTGACTGTGAAAGAGCATGTTCAGAGAGACACTTCATTGCATAGACTGCTAAGCTAGAGCAACATGTATTTTAAAGAAATCTTGACTTCACAATTTGAGTCTAAGCATATGTTACTTTGCATTGGTATGGATCTTGATCTACTGATGGAGATTTATGGCTGATTTTGTTACACTGTATATGTATTTCTGTTCTTTTTAAGGTATTATGTTTGTGAAGCTCATTTAAAATGTAATGTATAATTAAGAAATGCATATTAATAAATAGTTATCTATAATAGTCAAACAGTAGTCATGTTAGTTAGGTTTTCTAGATGTACAGAGATATATTTCAGATGCATAGGTATTCTTAAAATCTTTCAAAGACCTACAGCATATGACATTTAAAAGGTTTTAAAACTTTAGGCTTTTCTAACCAGTGTGACATGTCTGCTTCCGGCAGCACCAATTACTTCAACAGGGTGATGGGCATCAAAGAGTCTCCTTACACAGTTTGCTGGCCATCTGGCCAAGAATCTGTTCTTGCCTTAACTGCTTGATGATATGCTGTATGAACTGGACGTGCAGAACCCACAGAAAAGTGACTGTTCTGCTTTCCAAAGGGTGGGATGGTCTTTTAGGTTTTCTTTTTCATGAAAGAGTCTGCCAGACATTCTCCAGGACATAGAAGAAAGTGACTAAAAATACTGTCAATATAGGTAAAACAGCTTTTCAAATTTCCTGCCAGATACTACGGACCTGTAGGCTGAAGATGGGAGCCCCATGGCTACAAAAGAAATTAGGGTGACTGTCCAGGCAGTGAGATGTCTCTGTCAATTCTAAAGTTTTGAAAGTTGCTTACAATACACTTCCTGTTTACTTAGGTAGTATTATATCCTTCTGGGGACTTTGAAAAGTTGAAGACAGACAGTTATAATTATAGTTTTCATTAGTTATGATAAAGGATAAATTAGATATAAAACTTTAGACTCACATCACTCTAAAGATGATAGAGTATTTCCTTAATTTGCCAAATGTAAATGGGCTAAATATTGTAACTATAATTCTTGTTTGATAACTGTTTTGTATATGCAATTTTACTATCTTAAAGTAAAAAAAAAATCTTTATTTTGAGACAGAAAAGGAGAGACGATGTGGCATGCCCTTCTGTATATGTGTTAATTTTATTGGATAATGAATAAAGTTGTTTTGGCCAATAGCTTATCAGAGTAAAGTCAGGTGTGAAATACAAACAGAGATGTAAAGAGAGAGTAGTTGGAACCAAGGAGATGCTATCTAGCTGCTGTATGAGACAGACACAAGAACCTACTGGTAAGCCACAGCCTCATGGCGATACACAGATTTATAGAAATGGGTTAATTTAAGATGTAAGAACCAGCTAGGAATATGCCTAAGTTTTTGGTCAAACATTGTTCTAATTAATATAGTTTCTGTATGTTTATTCGAGTCTGGTTGACCAGAAATGAGAGAGCAGTTTCCTTTAACATTCGTGTAAAAATCCTGAGCCTTGACTGATATATCACTGGTAAGTTTTATCATTTCCATACTAAATTTGATTCATCTACAAGATTATAAAATAAGGACTAAGGCAAGAAATATAGCTAAACAAAATAAAATCATAAAATATGACTATACAAAATAGCAAGAGCCTTACAGAAACCTATATGAATTTAAGAAGAATAGTCAGTTTGTTTTCTACATTAATACCATAAAAATGCAACAATGCATGTCCTCTTAGTATCACAAGATATACGGATAAAGTCTAACCAACATGAATTCCTAAATGTAAGATGTAAAGAATGGATATGCCAAAGCGGTTGTGAAAAAGCCCAGAAGGCCTCAACCTTAGAATAAACTGTAGGCAATCAAGGAAACGTTGGACCAGAAATAAATAAATGGTCTTTCCCTGAAGGAACATACCAACTGGTTGTCTGGTGCCAAACAGTCATACATGCACACAAACATACACGTGCGCAGGCACACACACACACACACACACATTATATATATATATATATATATATATATATATATATATATATATATATGGGTACACATGTATATATATATACAAATATATATATATATATAGGAGAATACAATAACAATTAGTAAAAAATGAGGCCATGAATTTGAAGAAGAGGGGAAAAGCAAGAAATGTTGTAACTCAATCAAAATTAAAACTAAAAAATGCATTAATGCAAACATTCCACGATTGAACTAAATTGTCAATGTCATGACAAACACTATCTGAATAGATACTGAAATTATTAAACAACGGTCGCAAAGTATCTAACAGCCAGGAAAACCCCAAGAAATGATGTGAGGAAATTGTTCTTCCTACTTATTATAGCCATGTATTGCTGATAAAAAGCCCTGCAAATGGAGCGTTTGAACACTGAGAATCAGTGCAGCATCTCTGTGGACAGGTGGTTTATGTCAAAGGTGGCAGCATGGTACAGTAAAGGCAGTCCCTGAGAAACAATGCCATGCTCACTGTAACTAGCAATAGTAAATAGAAATATATGGGCTTTTTCTTCATGGGAGGATCTATTTGAAAGAATTCCTTGTACATAGTCAGGATCTTTTACCAGGAAATAAAGCTGGAGTGTATCAAGTTCAAGACCAGAGGGAACTGGGAATATTTTCAGTTATATTCCAGAGAGTAGTTTGTTGACCATGGTTGTAGAGAATAAAATACAAAAAGATAACAGTGAATGCCCTTTGTATGGCAAGTGATAAAAACCATATTTACAGTGGGAATTACTATTGTATTACAAGAAAGTGACTTTCCTTTATGGTTGCAATCTTTAAAATGAAAGAAAGATACTTGCCTGTAGGTGCAATATAAGATTTTTACCTGATTTTGAAAGACAAAAAGGCTACAAAGTCTTCTGATTATTTTTTTGTTATGTTGGGAATACATAGAATCATGTTATTGTTATCCAAATTTCTGAAAAAATACATCCGTGGAAAAAAGAATAATGTTAAAAAAAATCACTCAAATCCAAAAGCAAGAATGTACTTAAACTACAATTCAAAAGCATGTATACTCTTGTTACCACTATTCATTCCTTGAATACATTAGTATATGCGTTCAGTCAAAAAAATTATATAATTGATCATTACCTACCTAAAATCAATCTAATCTATGGTATGCTGTGCAATTAAATGTTTCTTCAAATGTGATTTTATTTAAAAAAGATAGAATATTGATATAATGACATTTCAAGACAAGTGGGGCCTTTCTTAAAGAACACAAATAAATTAAAATTGCATTAAATTATTTTACCCAACCACTTTAAGAAAATAAAATATCAATTTCATATTTTCCCAAAATACCCTCAATGTTAAACATATTTTCACCTGTTTAGAAAAAAAATCCATATTTCTAAAACTTTACGTATTTTAACATTTAAGTAAAAAAGAAAAAAAAGCAATCAAAACAAAACAAACATAACAGTGAAATATATCAGATGACTTTTGGTGAATCCTGACAATGTAAATCAATTTGATCAGTAAGATACAAAATAAAAAGGAGAAGGGTATAGAGACATGATTGAGTGGGTCTATCTGTCTTACTGCTACTATAATTCAGGTTAAAACTATTACCAGCAATCCCTGGTTACACTGGCTTTAGGGTCACTTATTTTATAGTCAGACCTTATAAAAATACAAACCTCCCTCTGCAGGAGCAGACCTGTGCAACAGGACTGTCATCAGCGGGAAACGGAGTGGTGGGAAGAGTGCCTGATTCAACACAGCGTTTGAGGTTGAAAACACATTTACCCACTCCAGAAGCGGCTGATGCATAACAAGTGCCCTTTCCCCATGATATTTATTTCTCACTCCTCTTCCTCTGCCCTGGCTCCCTGTCCATCTCTTTGATGATTTCCCCTGCTTCTGGCCCCTGCCTTATCTCTTATCTTCTCAAAAAGACTGAAATTGGCAGGCTTACTGAGGGAAGCATAATCTACCTTAGGTTGTCCTCTAAAAGCTACCAAATTCCAGGGTTTAGATTGTATACAGAAAAGCAATCAAACACATCAACCCGTAACACCCCTCCCTGGGAGTGAATAGGCCTTTACAAACAGCATGCTCCACTTACTGGACCAGCAAGGGCTGTGAAAACAGAGCCAATGCTAAAAGAGCCTGCTGTGTACCCCTGAAAGGACAGCTATTTCTATATGGAGAAGTATTATCCTTGCGAAAATGTGTGTTTATTTATGCACATACACTAGTTGTAAGATGCTATAGACCTGATTTCCTACCATCTATAAAACCCTCATTCTTAAAATTATAGAAATAACCTGAATCACAGTGTACATCACTGTCTTTTTCATAATTCCAGAGTGATTTGCTTCAACTGAAAATTTTGATTCTCATTAAAAATGGAGTATGCTGGTATGATCAGGAATTTGAATGCAATGTAACGTAATTATTTATATCATATAAACATGGATTTAATCCACAAATATTATATGCCTAGATGAAATGTACTAAGAGAGTGTATCTTTAGTACTTGTGCCAAATAAAACAAAACAAAAAATACTAGAAAACTTCCCTTCATTTAGACGGTATGTTTTACAACATCTATCTTAAAATAGAACACTTGACAAATTATGGCACATGCCACCACTCAGGAGGCAAAGGTTGGGAATGACTACAAGTTACAAAGCTAGCATAGCCTACTTAGCAAATTTCATGTGAGGTAGAGATCATATTTCATAAAATCAAACAGAAGGAAATGGTAATAAATAAAAAAGTACATGAAATACATCTCAGTGAAAGAAGTTTTCACTCAAAGGATTGGTCAGAATCATTAATTTGTTTTGCCTATAAATAAGGGTTTATTGTCTTATAAGATGTAACATAATTTTAATTAATTATGCATCTAAAAATACATGTCTTCACTGAACTTCAGAAATATTTCATGTCAACAAAGCAGTATAACAAAAGCATTCATTTCAAAATAAATATCTTAGTTATTAAGCCCCTGGCTAGTCAATTTTCATATTGTCATATCTTATACTTTTATCATAGTTATACTTAATGTTACCTTAGTTGAATGAAAATAACTTAAATTTAATTTTGTTTTTAATCACCATCATATTTAAACATTATTACATAAGATCAATATTCTCATTTCTCTCTGCAATTAGCTCTAAGAGTTTATTGTAACTGGATGAGGCAGCCTTCATGAATCTTTCATCTTTACTTAGATTAAAAGCAAAGTTTTTCTCAATTATCTATGTATCTCTTTCTCTAACACAATGTTTGTGGGTTTCCACCCCCTTCAGCACACCAGATGTCTCAGGATGCAGAGGAACTGGGGGGAAACAGGGTCTTGGGCTGTTTACTCTGCCCCTTGGGTGAGTACAAAGGGCAGAAATTACCCAGGAGACTGTGTTGGAGGACAGCTCCTTTACTAAAGTAAAGGACTAGCTTATGCAGTTGGAGTCATAGAGGTTGGGGGGTTTGGGAGCACAAAAACAGAAGGGAATGCACCTAATTTGCATATGTGGACCCCATTGAGGGTGGGCAAGCAAGCCACCAATTCAAATACACACCTGTGGGAGAAAGTGCTCCAGGGCGGCTAGAGGACCACTGGTCACATGATTTCTGAGGATTCAGTTCTCTGGTGAGAAAACAGTATCTTAAATAACTTTAACATGACTTGGCCTTTGTTTCTATGGAGTTGAATGAGCTCAGGCCTGATTTGGGTAGGGAGCAGTTATACACCTGCCTTGCTCTGAGAGCTGCCAACTTTCTACTGTCCCTCATCTGGCTCGGGAACCCACAATGTTCCCATTTTCTTTTCTTTTCTAAACATTTTACAACATACATACCATTGATTTGTGCATGTGTGTTTTATATCTTTCTTAGACTAACACTGTTCCCCAATCACAAAATTAGTTAATCAATTAAATTAAAAAATAGTTTCCAGAATGAGAATTGTCAAGCTCAAGGCACTTTGCAACTGACAGAGATTATTAAATAGTATTTCAAATATTAAACTCACAGACTGGAGAGATGGATCAGTGGGTACAAGAAAGGAGGCCTGTGTTCCAAATTCTTACTACCCACAAAAAGAAACTGAATATGGTTTTGTAGGAAGTAAATAATAACAAACTATATTCAAGCCAAAGCAGTCTTTAACACATAGTTATGTAGAAAGGGATTTGGCATAGAGAAAAACCAAAAGTGGCCCTTGTGCTGATTTGGCTTCCAATTTCAAGAAATTCCTATCCTTCTCATCTATAATTCAGGACTGCCTTCCCAGGCTTGGGGTCCCAGGAAACAAAGATTCCAGGAGGAGGTTGCTGCCTTAGACTGGCCATCCTTTCTGACCCTGGGTTCAGTCATGCCCTGGTAAGGTCCTAACTCTCAGAGGCATGAACAAGAGGCTCCACCTTCTGTCTAGGAGAGGAATACCCAGCACTGCCTCCTTCTTTATAGCTCCAATAAACTCTTAAGGGCTCTTGGAATCTGTTTTTCTCGTTCTGTGCCCTGGGATTATGGTTGCTTGTGCCTACAAGAAAGTGAATTCCATGCCTGGGATTATGGTTGCTTGTGCCTACAAGAAAGTGAATTCCGTGTATGTATTTGGTATGCATGTGTATAATTGTTCCTGTGTGTACACCGGTATGCAATAGCATAAACTTGCACATATGCTTGTGTGTAGGCCAGAGGTCATTCTTGCCTTGATTGGAGACTAGGTTCACTCACTGAACCCATACACTGCTTAGTAGAAAGTATAAATACATACATAGCACACACAAACACAGAAGTTTCACTTCAACTTTTGAATCTTTTCTTTCTCAGGACTAGAGATGTTCAGTACGAAGTTGGCTTCCAGCTATAAGCAGCAGCTACCGGTGCATCCTTGACATATGGGGTGAACAGTGGTTGATCTGCAAAGCACAGAACTGCTAGCATGAGAGAGTCTCTTTCTACGTTGTGATCACTACACAGCCTCACATGGGATACCAAAGCTTAGAGATCAGCATTTAAAAAGCCATGCTATTGAAGGCAACTTTTACAGTTTGGTAAATCTGATAAGTAAAAGTTAAATATACTAAGGCTGGAATCATCTAGATTTTATTGCTAGGCAACTATGTTTCGAAGGTTACATATATGAAATGCATTTTCCATTTTAACCCTACATTTTAGTCAAGGACATCTGCATATACTGCTGTCCTTCGCATATTCTGAAGAGAGGTTCCAAGACATGCTGAAAATAATGAAAATATGCTGATGTTTAATTCCATTTTGTAAGAGTGTGGTGTCTGTGTATAACCTGGACATATCCTACTGCGAACTTCAAATCTTTACCTAATTTATAATGATTCATGTCATGACAATTACCTATAAATAGCTGTTGGAAAATATTGTTAACAGAATAATGACAGAACTGTGGATGTGTTTAGTGAACATGAAATTTTTTATATTCTGAAACTTGGTTGGTTGAATCTTAGCAGCACATATTTTGAGCCTTAAAATTAAACAGATTTCAGTATACCTTGTTCCAAAATAACCTCACCTATGGAGGTTACTGTTGTCATATTTACCAAACAGTTTGTGGCACAACAGATCCGGAAAATATGCATAGATATATGTGGATCCATTAGTGATTAAGTTCAATCAAAGAAATGAACTACAGAACAAGTGAGTATGTGTTTCCCTTCTGACTTTGTTTCCTGATCAAAAATAAGCAATCAACTGCAATCTTAGGACAAATAAACCAGTAGAAGTCCAGTCCAGAACAACGTTGGAGAAATGATCATGAAAAACTTGGCCTCAAAGTTGAGAACTGGAGATGAAGAGCTTATTCTTGATGTCCTCGGGAACAAAAGCAAAGTGCTCAAAGTCAGAACGCTGTGTCTTTCACTACAAATTAATTTGATCATTTCTGACCAACCTTCTGGTAGTATGTATTTAGATATATTATATCTAAGCAGGCAAAAATAAAGTAATTGAAAAAGAAAACATCATAGTTGAGTGGGAAAATAAAACACCAGAACAATTATTTGATAAAAGTCCACAGCGAACAAACTATAAGGCAGGGAATCTGAAAAACTCTAGAATGTGTCTTTATTTGACTATGGCAGGTAAGTCTTTTATGAAATATTTGTGTCCATATACTGTTAAATATTAGTTCATTTTGTAAATATGTAAAATTACATACACCAATTCCTAAAATTGTAGCCTATACCATTCAATATCAGAACCACAGAATATTAAACATTAAAAGTCTTCTTTCTTCATTCACCTAAACTAACTCGATGCTTTAATATTCATTTTTTAGAAGTGAGTATCATGAGTATCCCAATTTTGGTGACATCAGAGACAGTTGTTCAATTTCAATTCACATATTTTTTAACAGTAAAATAAATTCTCAAAGTGGTAAATGATAAGTCAATATGCAGTTCTCTTTTTATTTATTTAATTTATTTGTTTGTTTGTGTATTTAGGAATAACAAACAGAAAACTTGTATTCCTCTTTTGTGGAAAATATTTTAGTGATAAGGCCAATGAAATTAACCTTCTTTTATTAGTAACTTTAAATTTTACGTGGTATCTTTCTATACTTCTTTATTTTTCTTAACTTTCGTTTTTGAGACAGAGTCTTATTATTTAACACTTGCTGATGGAAAACTCTCTAGTCCCAGCTAGCTGTGAACTCACAGACACAACTGCTTCCACCGACTTTTTTCTAGGTTAAAAATGTACCACATTACACACGCCTTTATTTTTACCTAACCATAATTTTTTTCAGACATATGATAACATACAATAACATTTTTCTGAATACTTATATTCATTATTATAAATAAAGTTTACTAGTAAATATTTTAGGATTTTTGTTAGCATATACTGTCCAGTAACAATTAGGCAAGAAAAAATAATTTTCCAAAGTGAAATAGTTCCTTTTTGAGAGTCTTTCATCATTGAAAGATTTATGAACATAATAGTAAATTGATATAAATATAATATATCACATATCTTGTCACAAAAGTTAAGATTATAATATAATTAGAAAAACATAGATAATATTAAGTATCACCTATGAAATGTTTTTCTTTAAAGAACATGTATATTTTTGTATTATACAAACAAGAACAAAAAGTCAGTTTCAAATTCTGTGAAGAATAATCATTTAAAGTCTCTATTTCCATGATAATTCTGCAGAACTTTGGCACAAGAATCCTGGTAATGTTGAACCTCCATAATAATTCAAGCATTGATACCCAGAGATATGAAGTACCATTGTTATCCTTAATGATGAGTGCTTAAATTGAGTTATAGTTGGGGAATATGCACTTAAAACAGACATAAATAAATGTACTTGTGAACATAAATTCAAATATACAGATGTTAAAACTGCTGATAGTTTACCAAAAAAAGGACAAAAGACTAAATTTATTTCTCTAGGCGTTTATGTCTCTAATGATTGTTCGGAGCAGGGGGTCATTGTATTACCAGTTCATTGCATTTGGGAAACCTGCTTGTTTGGTATAGTTAGACAAACCAGGATGCCTTCCATTGTCAGCCTCCAGTTGTTGCAAATGTAATAAAAAAAAGTGACAAACTTATATTTCGATGTAACTAATTTGGCCCACATCAGAGCTATTCATAATGAAGTGGGAAACACAAAGGATGAAAGGGAGCACTAACAGGCAGCAATTCCTCAACACACTCATTCTCAACTTTAATCTGAAAACACATGACTTCAGATTTCAAAGCACTACTTATTTATTTATTTTCCCCTAAGAATCACTGCTGCTTTGCCAATTAATGGGACAAATAGGTTTTTTTGTGACAGTTCACGGGCTCAGAATCTAGGCAGTTATTGACCACAGTGCCCTGTAAATGAAAATGACTTCTGGGTATTAGAGAGCATTAGAGGTGGGAAGCATCCTGTAACAGTGGCTGCTGAACTTTTGACTCAGGAAGCTGGAATGCCTCCACCCAGTTAAATGGTTTTGAAGTTTTTGTCCAGCAGAGACGAGGCAGCGTCCTGCAGGCAGCTGAATGCACTCACGCTGTTTACTTCGTGTTAGAAGGCTTTTCATTTCTCTGGAGTATTCTCTCTCCACATGAAGGGAAACAATCAAAACTGGAGAAATCAGCTCCCACTTGAGAACATTAACGCATAAAATGGACATTTATACAGTTTTGCTCATTTTTATTCTATTTTTATATAACTCAAAAGATGGAGGAAAAAGGTTCTGGCTTAAATAGAATCAGTTTGAATGAAAAGCTTTTGAACTAAGACAATTAGTTGGTGTTTTCTTATCCTGTAAAGATTCTATACAATGTAAAATATTCTGGTATCAACAAATATGAAAAGTTATGTAAGTTAATCAGCAAACATGTTTATTTTCTGATTCTTCTGAATTATGACATATCACTCTTTTGTGAGAAAATGGTTTATGTAAAAGGAGTCCCACGATGCTATTCTTAGGTAAAAGGGTTTCTTTTGCTTAAGTAACATTTGATTATTGATGTGGGATGTCCTTCTGTATATGTTTTTATATTTTGCTTTTTTTTTGGTTGAGGAATGATGCTATTTTGGCCAATGGCTTCACAGAGTAAGGTCAGGGCAGAAATCTGAACAGAGGTATATAGGGAGACTAGGCAGAGTCAAGGAAATGCCTTGTAACTGCCTAAGGAGACAGATGCTGGAAACTTGCCTGTAGGCCACAGCCTAGTGGTGATGCATAGATTAATAGAAATGTGTTAATTTAAGATGTAAAAGCTAGCTAGAAATATTCCTGAAACATCAGTCAAACAATCTTCTAATTAAGATAGTCTTATATGAATATTCAGGCCTGGGGGGTCAGAACAAAAGAGCAGTCTCAGTCCACAGTTTATACTTTATTTCATTAGGCAGAAAATTGCACACAGTAATTTTAAACTTTTCCATTCATTTAAGTTGGATTTGGATATATGACAGTTGTATTGGTTGCACATTCAGATCATGGTCCTTGACTTTAATTTGTTTGGGCCAGTTTATAAACAAATAGTAAGCTATTTAAAAGATATAACTACTTCCTTCTCCTGTGTGGGGTATGCCTTGCCAGTCAGTAGCCTAGATATATACGCATAGTCTCACCAGACCTCAAATACTCTCCTGTCTTAAAAGCACATACATATTGATTTATTAGTGTGTGTTCATTGACTACATGCCTAGTTATCAGCAAGCACTTTAGTTTCTATTAGTAGCCCAGGAATCAAGTCTAAATCATCTTAATGTCATGTTCATTTTATCAATTAATTATCAGTAATTTATTTTAATACAATCAAAATACATACTATTTTAAGTCATTAAACAAAATATTATATTATTAATGATATTTTGAAGTTTGGAATTTATTGAAATTATTATATTAGAAAAACAAGGATAAGTTGATGAATAAGTCATAGACAATCAATAAGCCAAGAAACAAACAAACAAATCACACAACAGCAACAAGAAATCCTACTATAACAACCACCAAACTGTTCTTTATACCTATTCTTACACAACCTTGAATGTGTCCAATGAACGTTTCAGTTTTCCTAGCTTGCTCAGACACAAAATGTGAACATAAGTCCATGTATTTGGCAAAATATCCATAAATTGACAAATGTTTTTAGCACAAATTATATTTTCTCTCCATTCATAATATTTTTAGTAACCTCTAAGGTTTTTAGAGTCTCATCTGTTATGTCATGTACCTTAGGTTAGACCTTCTGATTATAAAGCAGTGACACATTATTTGATAGACACATTATGACTACATATTAATATTTTCTCATAGCTACATTTATGTTCATTTTATTCTGATGAGCTCATTATATATATTTTTTCCATGATGTTTGTTTTCAAAAACAAATTTTGTGATCTAAAAGTTTCTTGGTTTTTATTTTAAGTTAAAGACAGAGAACATACCTACTGTTTTTACAGAGATTATATTTTAAAAATTAAAGTAGAAATTTGGAAATCAAAGGAAACAAACCAGGACACAATGTAAATTAATTCACAAACAGTATTACAATTCTTGTAGAAATACTTCCTGACGTGACAGTTAAGTTATCTTATTTAAGATTCTATTCTAGTTCTTTGTTAAATATAGAAATTAGTTCTGCAGTATCTAGAACAATAAATAACTCTACTGACCAAGCTAATGTCAGAGTGTCCATTCTTATGTAAAGGCATGAACTATACAATATGGAAATAAGCAAGTGGGCTCAATTTTAACTTTTAATTACCTATTGATTGCCTCATTGATCTGTGAGAAATCTCTAACTTCTTAGTCTCTGATGTGAGTTCCTTCCTCACTGTCTCTATATAAGGTCATTCCTTAGGGATTCTGCCCTACAATTGAATCCACTAAGGTGGTGTTACATTTTTTAATATTATGATTGGCTTTAAATTAAGTCAGAAGGAAGACTGGGATTGGGAGCGGAGAGAGGCTTATATGTGAAGGGCGTTTGCCTCTCCAGTAGAAAACGTGTTCAGATCCAACACACAACTTGGGTAGCTTACAAGTGACTGCAACTTCAGTCTCAGAGATTCTAAAGCCCTCTTCTATCTTCTCCCATAGGCATGAAATAAAATTATAAGAAACATAAGTTTTAAAAGGTCAATAATAAGAATACATGTATAGGAAATGTGGGTTTAGACCTCAATGCACATGATTTCTTGCAAACAAATCCAAAAGGAAGCTTGTTTCATGTATTATAAACACCCATATTAAAGAAAAGTTACAGTTAATTTGATTTGAAGATTCTATTTATCTTATAGTTAAAGTAAGAAATTTCCAAAAGGACAAGACAAGGCTAATTCATACCTGTAAAAGGATGCATTATTTTTTTACTGACTTGCCTCACTGCAGCCTCTCCATGTTCTTTGAGCTAATCCCCTACATGAAGCATGATTTATTAGCCAATGGTATACACAGCATACAGACGGCGTCCCATATCATCTCTGTCCCTGTCTCTATCTATCTGTGTGTGTGTGTGTGTGTGTGTGTGTGTGTGTGTGCTTGCATGTCTCAGAACACATGTGGAACTCAGAGGAAAACTTGCAGAAGTTGGTTCTTTCATAGTGTGAATCTGGGAATATAATTCAACTCACCAGACTTAGCAGGAAGTACATTTGACAGCTGAGATATTTTTCTGGATCTAAGGATACTTTTTTATATGTAGAATTTAAACAAGAAAATGTGTGGAAGTAAAAAAAAAAAAAAAAACGTTTTCTAATATCTCTCTATGGGCAAAAGAGAAAACATTCAAGGCTGGTAATTTAAGTCTTGACTTTTCAAGACACAGCAATATGAATGAAAGCTGCTATAATCCATCTCCACCCCCTCCACTCTTGAGGGGATATCACTGAGCAGATATCATGAGTCTCTATTTCCTTCAAATATTACTTTCAAAATATCAAAATTCCTTTTCAAAGCTACTATGCACAAATGCTTGAAGAATACTGGAGATAGTCAAATGGTGTCAATCTAAGGTGGAGAATTGTTTTGTATTTGCCTATTTTCCTAGAAAATTTTATTCTCCTGTAAGAAGCTTTTATTTTTCCTTCATGAAAAATCTGATGACAATTTCAGATGACTCAAAGCTGCAAAGAAGGAGATCAGGACTTTCATTTTGGGAGGAGGAGTATAAATTATTTTACTTTTTTGCCTGACTGAAATTTAAATTTTGAGGTTGTATTTTTGCGCCTACCATCTTTTGTTTTATGTCCTCATAGCTCTACCTAGTATTTTCATTGTTTGACCTAAAATAAAACATATTCAGACCGTCAAATAATAGCTTCTTGTTCAATTAACATAAAGCTTCAGCCTCTGCAAATATATATGATAGATTCCCATTATAAATAATTCCTAAAACATATAGAATGGTGTACTTACATAACATTACTAAATTGAAAGAATTTTAAAAAACTGATGAGATTTGGACTAAAAGTATTTACAATCATTTGAAGAAAAACATAATAGGATTAAGGAGTTAATAAAATCAATAATTATAGTTATCCCTACTGTACTTCAGTAATAAATCTAATGGAAAAGTAATTAAATTTAGCAAAGCATCAAAACCACAACTTATTTTTGTCATAAGATACTATAATTTCATGTACATTTAAAAATGATTTTTTCTTAGGTTGAACTTCAATGACACAGAGAGTAGTCAGAAATCCTAAGAGCTAATCATAATCCTAAGGCACTCATCTTGCAGCTTCAGGGGACAGAAGAGGACAATGACTATTGAATGTACAGTTTCAAAGAAATGGGATTTTCCTCTATGTCAATGTGGTCAACTCAGAAGTAACACAGAACACTGCTTCTCCATTTTTGTCTGAATTATAGATACTGTCAAGTGGAAGTCCTGGACACAGATATAAAATGAGGACAATCATCCACTCTCCTAGTGAATTATTGGATCATCTTTCCCATTGTCAAGACATGGAATGATATATGTTCTACATGTTCTACTTCCCAAAGTTGGTTTTCTTTTACTGAACTTTTTACAAGTTCAACTTAAATCAGTAATGAAGCAATGAACATGCCAATCTCCTTCCAGGAAGCCTATGGGTAAGAAATGGAGTGACTATAATATGATTTGGTGACTCTCAAAATCACAGAAGGCCTGGGCTCCTGTAAGCAATATCAGAACAAAAGAAATATTTTTGCTCTCTTGATGTGGGATTTTCCTCTGTATGATGTGAATACCATTGATTAATAAAGAAACTGT
>PVIU01021625.1:0-30944 GCA_004026605.1 Ondatra zibethicus
CTAGGTAGGAATATGTCTGAGCTGTTGGCCAGTGTTACAATTAATACAGTTTTGTGTGATTATTCGGTTCTGGGTGGCCGGAAACGAAAGCACAGTCTCTGTTTATAGCCCCTGCTCAGAATAATTTGCAAATTAGACATTATCAGCAGCTGCAAGGTTATTTCAGACTAAGATCCCTGCTACCTCTGTGTCTCTGCAACCCAAGACACGATGTGAACCATACTCTTAAGGAAATTCAGCAAATGTCAGTCACACTTAAAACCTGGCCAGCAGAATACTTGTAGACTATGGAAGTCTTTGAAACAAAAACTCCTTGGATTCAGTGACCGGGAGAGCAGAATGGAGCCTGAGTCTGCCAGGGAGAGCTTAGATACAAGCTCTGCGCAGCACGCTGCACACCGGACACACACAGCCAGCTTCCTGAAAGCTTAACTAGAGCTGAGACCTCAGCACTGTAACGCAGACTTCAAAAGGGAAGCCCAGAGGCAAAAGCAACATTTCATTTCAAATAGAACCTTGAGGAGGGTGGGGCAGCGCAGTGGAGGCAACACCCATGACTGTGACCAATAGCTAGGACCTAGCAGTGAAATACCCAAGAGCATGGCAGGCTTCTGGGAATCAGGACAAAAATGCCAGACTTGAGACTGAATAGAGCCAACAGGACGGACAGCATTCGCACTCTGTCACGATCCAGCACTCTCCACATTTACTCTGTCTGTTCTCGTTTTCTTTCTCAGAACACCCAGGCTCGACTGGCTTGTGGGTCTGTGTCCGCCCGAGAGCTGGGACTGGACTGTGCTGTCACCTGACACTTTGTATTTCCGTCCTCACTCTTCCCCTGCCAACACTAAACACCAGTCTCACTCCTCCCCTTCCTCCCTCACACCTAGTGCACAAGGCACCAGTGATCTTTACTTCCTGAAATGGTGTTTAAGGAATGGTGGGTTTTTATTTGGCTCTGACAGTATTTTCACAGTTGACCTACCCCTTGCTATAACAAGCAGTTATTGTTGCAGACACTATTGTCAGAGGAGTCCTGGGGCCAGTGATCTAGCAGAAGTAAACAATAACCCAGCCTTGTTATACCTTTATCCCTCTTGAACACTGCAAACATTCACTCCAAGAATAAAGATGACATAATTTTTAAAAATTTCTTTTATTAGTGTAGATATGTCAGTGCACCACCTGTGTGCTTGGTGCTGGAGATCTGAAGAGAGTATCAGATCCCCCAGAACTAGAGCTACAGATGGTTGTGAGTCATATATGGGTGCTGGAACCAAACTCAGGTCCTCTGCAAGAGCAACAAATGTTCTTCATTATTAAACCATCTCTCCAGTTGTTATTTCTTATTTTGTGTGTATGGGTATTTCACCTGCATGTAAGTCTATGCACCAATGGGCATGCCTGGTGCCCATGGAAGCCAGAAGAACGCATCAGATCCTCGGGAACCAGAACTGCAGAATGCTGTGAGCTGCCATGGAGATGCTAAGATTCCAACTCGAGTCCTCTGCAAGATCAGCCAGTGCTCTCGACTGCTGAATCACATCTCCAGCCCCATCAGCCAACAATCTAACAACAGAGGATTAAGTTCAGAGCAAAAATGCAGGAAAGAAACTGGAATACCAAGACAGTACAGCTACGTGAAAAACTATCAAACCCGTTAGTAACCCTAGTTACTAACACACCTAGTGAGAGCACATTAAATGAAACCCCAAGAATCAAAAAGAAAGATTTTAAAATAAATATTACAACTATATTTAAAAAAAGTAAGAAGACAAACTCCTGAGTTCCAAGAGAACATCAAAGAAGGAAATCAGGATAAGATATAAAAGAAACTGAAGAAAAACCAAACAAGTAGAAATTAAAATTCAAATAATTCGAATAACAAGACCATGACTAGGACGACAATATCAAGGCTTAAGGACAATGAGGAATTGGATGTTCATTAACAAAGATACATTAACTTAAAAAATATGCCTGGGCTGAGCTGTGATGGTGCACACCTTTAATTCCAGCACTTTAATCCCAGCACTCAGAGGCAGATACAGGCAAATCTCTATGAGTTTGAGGCCAGTCTGGTATACAGGGCCTCCTATAGCTCCAGTCTGAGCTATCAGGACACCGATGCTACACAAAGAAACCTTTTCTTGAAAAACCAAGATCTGTGTGTATGTGCATGCCTGAAACATGCAAGATTCACCAGGAACTATGAAAGGACCAAATCTATGAATTGTAGACAGGTAAGTTTCATGTCAAAGGAACAGGAAAACATTTTTAATAAAATGACAGACAGCAAGAAACTGCACCTCATCTGAGATGCTCATACAGGTACTGGAGGCATTTAGAAGACCAAACCTCCCATGTTATCTTATGGTCAAAACACTAAATATACACAAGGGAAGTATATCTAAAGCTGCAAAAGAAAAAAGTCACATTATAAAGGCTGAATCATCAAAAAAGCATATTCCTTAACAACATCTTAAAAGAGGAGAGTTAGGAATGAAGTATTTCAAGGTCTGAAAGATAATAACTTCCATCTCAGACTACTATACCCAGTGTGGTGATTGAACAGAAACGGGATCCACAGACTCATAGGAGTGGCATCATTTGAATTAGGATATGCAGCCTTGTTGGAGTAGGTGCAGCCTTACTGGAAGAAGTGTGTCACGGAGGGTGGGTTTTGAGGTTTCAGAAGCTCAAGTCATACCCAGTGGCTCACTCTCTTTCTGCAGCCTGTGGATCAGGATGCAGAACTTTCAAATCCTTCTCCAGCACCATGTCTGCCTGCACGCTGACATGTCCTGCTATGAGGATTGTCTCAGTTTCTACTGCTCCAATGAAATACCTAAAGTCAAGCTGGGGGTGGGGGACGAGTTTATCTGGCTTACACTTCAGCACTGTCATTCATCATGGAAGGAAGTCAGGACAGGAAGTCAATCACGGCAGGATCCTTGAAGCAGGAGTTAATGCAGAGGCCATGGAGGAGAGCTGCTTGCTTACTGGTTTGTTTCCCATGGCTTGCTCAGCCCACCTTTTTATAGAACCCAAGACCAACAGCCCAGGAATGGCACCACCCACCATGGACTGGGCCCTCCCCCCACTGATCACTAAATGATAAAACGCCTTACAGCTGGATCTCATGGAGGCTCCCTCCTCTCTGATGACTCTAGCTTGGTTCAAGCTGACAGACAAAACCGCTGAACTATAGGCCAGTCCCAATTAAACATGATCATAGCGTCTAACCTAAGACAGAGGTCAAAACGCTATTGCTTTAGAAGGGGTGGGGCGCACAACACAACATGGACAGACTGTGGAGCCAGGTTATCAAAAAACACTAGTAAGAATCTTTGGGCCTGAAGAAAACAAACACACCCAAGAGGCTATGGAAACAGACAGAGCTGCGGCTGTGGCACAACAAATGAAGAGCAGGAGAAAGCGAGCACTAGAGCGACACGATTGAGTGTTTCTTCTCACTGACAACTCTGAACAGTAATGCTCCCAAGTCCACAAAGACACAGATGAGCCCCTTGAGGTCAAAATAAGGATCCATATTTGTTGTCTCCACAAATGAGCCACCAGTACAAGCAGATGGCACTATGCGGTGCCAGGATGAAATGGTTCCAAACAATGAAACTATAAACAAGCAAAGCGCCACTGTTTCAATGCCAAGCAGTCACAAGGTATAAGATGTGATTGTATCTAAGGCAACAATCTGTCAAGAGGACATTACAATTCTAGACTTCTATGCACCCAGCACATGTGCACCCATTTCACAAAACAAAACTACTAGATGTAAAGTCAAAGATGAGTGGTAGGAAGATGGCCCAGTGACTAGAGGGCTTCCACAAAGGAGCAGGAACAGCACCCAAGCCAGACAGCTGTGGTGGTTCTCTGTCACCCAACACTTAGGGTTGTCCCCAAGGCAAACCCGCTAGAAAAGACTTTGCTATTGGTGCTCTCTGGCTTCAGCAAGAGAACATACCTCAATAAACGAAGAACAAGTGAGAGAGACACAGTATCAACTGCAGGGTTCAGTATTCATGAGTGCATACTGTGTGTGCACACTAGCACATGCATGTCCTTGCACACAAGCCACATGCAAATAAAATTTTAAAACAAATAAAAAGTCACGAATTAATCCCAACACATAGTGGGTGACTTTCTCAGCAGCAGACAGGTCATAGTGTCAGAAGTTACACTATAGATACTATAGATAACAGACACTATAGATAACACACAACAGTCCATTCCAGCACTTCAGGACAGACGTTCTCAGCAACCCATAGAATGGCTCTAAATCGACAATAATAGATCATATAATAGGACATAAACATAGGGAACTTGAAATAACTTTTATTTTGATCACAATGTTAAAAGCTAAAAATCAATAGCAAGAGTAACTAGAGAGCATGCAAACTTGTAGAAACTCAACAACACACCATTGTCATTGCACTGGCTGGCATTGAAGAAGTCAAGAAGGCAATCAGAGTTCAGGAGAATCAAAGCAAAAGAAAAACAACAAACTAACACCTATGGGACACAACAAAAGCATTTCTAAGGGAAAAGTTGTAGCTAAATGTGCCCACATTTAAAAAAAAAATCAGAGAATCTCAAAGAAAAATGAACCTTAGAGTCTTGGGAGAAGAACAAGCCAAACCTAAACAGCAGCAGATGGAAAGAAACTAAAATGAGGCCGAAATTAATGAAAAGACTCATGAAGCTGAGTTGGTTCCTTGAGTAGATAAATAAGGGATGGCAATGTAGCTTACTAAGAATGTTTGACTAGCATGCCCAAAGCACTGAGCTTGGTCCCCAGCAGTACACAAACCAGAGGTGATGGCATGCACCTGTAATCTCAGCATTTAGGAAATAGAGATAGGAAATTCAGAAATTAAAAGTTATCCTCAAATACATGGCTAATTTGAGACCAGTCTGGGATACATAAGACCCTATGAAAGAAAGAAAGAAAGAAAGAAAGAAAGAAAGAAAGAAAGAAAGAAAGAAAGAAAGAAAGAAAGAAAGAAAGAAAGAAAGGAAGGAAGGAAGGAAGGAAGGAAGGAAGGAAGGAAGGAAGGAAAGAAAGGGAGAGAGAGAGAGATAGAAAGAAAGGAAAAAAGGGAGGAGGAAGGATCAAAGAAAGAAAAAGGAGAGGAGAAAAGAGAGAGGAGACTGGGAGAGAGAGGAGAAGATCAAAAAATCCTTAGCTGCTGGGCGGTGGTGGTGCACGCCTTTAATCCCAGCACTAGGGAGGCAGATGCAGGCGGATCTCTGGGAGTTTGAGGCCAGCCTGGTGTACAAGAGCTAGTTCCAGGACAGACTCCAAAGCTACAAAGAAACCCTGTCTCGAAAAAAGCCAAAAGAAAGAAAGAGAGAGAGAGAGAATGAATTTCTTAGCAAAATCAAAAGTAGGGAAAGCACTTCAAGATACAGACATGGGCAAGGACTTTCTGAAGACTTTCAGATCACTCAGGAAACAGTGACAATTAAAAAATCGGATCCCACGAATTACAAAGCTTTGCAAGAGGACATTCAAATCAAAATTTACAAAAATTCTGCTGAGCTGTCTCTCCAGCCCCTGCGTTAGCATTTTTAAGCTTTTGTTTGTGCCTCCTTAAGACACCTCCGAGGCCCTTCCCTCTCTAACTCGCTACCTAACAGAAGCAAGCTCTGGCTCACATCACCTTTCAGCATTCACTAGATATTGACCGATTATAAGCCAAGGCCTCAAAACCTTAAAATTTTGTTTAACTAACATGACAATGAGGCAGACACCTTTTAAATCCCTACTAAGCCCAAAAAAATGAAACAAAAGACATATCCTTTTCTAGAGAGCAAAAACAAGGCTACACGTTAAGACCATTACCATGTGGTTTATTAATGCTTTACTTTGACCATGACAAGGAAACGTACACTCATCCCACGACTACAGCCTCTCTCACTGCGTCACTGTGATGCTGACATTGCTCTTGTGATGCTGCACCCTGAGCACAAGCTCCGCCCCCGCGCGCACCTGGATGGGGGTGTCCAGAACCACGGCGGCTTGCTTCCAGTGGGAGGCTTCACCTGACGTGTCCAACCTGACCTCATCATCAAGGCACAGATGAAACCAAAATGGGACAGCGGTCACTCGTCCAGATCTACAAATGCGGACCTAGAGAAATTGAATTTAGAACATTTCATCAAGGCAAATTATCAAGTCTTTTTTCTCTTTTTAATCAATTTGAATATAAGAACTAAAAACCTATTGAACCAACAAATTTTATTATTAATTCAAATTTAATAATAACTAGTCTTAGACACTAATATTTATTCAATCTATTTTTGCATGTTGTCTAGAAAAGATTTAAATCTTCAAGGAAAATGATAAACTGTGTGAGTATAGTATCCCTCGTGAAGGCGAACTGTTCTGACTGACAAGAGTGACCGCTGGCCGGTGTCCTTACCTTTACTTCTCTTTTGGAAGTGTTCAGATATGGCGTCATCAGATCTAATCTTAAGAGTTCCACTGGCTGGCTTAAAGGGACACATGGCAATGAAGATAAATCCAAAAACACACGGACAGGCACCTGAAAACAAGAGTACACTCTGACTTTTATCATCTGTGCAGTCAGGTTCACTCTGTGCTTGATTTACAATTAGCTCCTCATGACCGAATGTTTACTGCCTTGTTATATTCTGCATCGCCCTAAGGCATGAATCTCAGAATCAGTTTTTCAGGATGAATGAACAAGCTAAGGTTTAGGCAGGTTCAATACTTCCTTATGGTTTGTTACCCACAGGTCTTTCTCTTGGATGAAACCACACTAAACTTTGAAGTGGCCAAACAATTCCAGAAACATTTGTTCCTAGAATATGTGACTAAATAATCTAACAGTGAGTACTGATGTGTTTGTCCCTAGAATATGTGACTAAATAGTCTAACAGTGAATACTAATGTGTTTGATCAGAGGTACCAAACTTAGCCAGGCACGGTGGGTGGCACACCCCTTAATCCCAGCACTTAGGTGTCTTTATGAGAAGCCAGCCTGGTCTACATAGTGAGTTCAGACCAGCCAAGGCTACACAGTGAGATCTTGCCTCAAACAAGCAAACAACAATAAAGGGGACATTTCATCCAAACAGATTCATCCTGAAAAACAAGCTCTTTTCTACAAGGCAATGGTTCTCAAAACCTCGGCTGCAAATTCAAGTTACTAGAGGTGTTTTAAAAGGTCTACCCACTCAGGGCACACCCCCGCCAATCTGGGGGTGTTTTAAAAGGTCTACCCACTCAGGGCACACCCTATGCCAATCCGTTATCAGGCCCAGGATTCTGAAACTCTCAGAGTCCCCACAAACCACAGTCTTGCTAGCACTGCATCTCTGTCCCTCATACTTTCGAGACTCTTCCTCGTCTGAAATAAAGGGACGGTGTTGCTAGAAGACACTTTCCTGTCTATGAAAGGCTGAGAATGGCCACAGATTATCAACCTCTTCTGGGCATACAATCATCCAACCTTTTATAAACGCTCAGTGGCTCCATACCACTTCCGATCTTCTTCCTTTTGCCTTTTACTTCTGTCTATCCAGTGTCTGTGACCCTTACATTCCCACTTTTCACTGCCTGAGACTGAAATCCTCTCGGCTCTCCTCACGCCTCACTGTCTGTCCCACTTCTGTTTCTCAGCCTCACCTCCTGGCCTCTCTGTCACCATCAATACCCTTTCAAGATCTTTAAATTCAGTTCTCAACCCTTTTTCTGCACACCGCTAATGTTCCATCTAGTCTTGTGGTTTTCAAGACCATATATATGATATAGATTGTTCAATTTGCATACTAAGCCTAGAGTTTCTTTGATTCCTTTTTGATTCCTCATTCCTGACACCTCCTACACACAAATACAGCTGATCACTCTGATGTTTCCCATATCAATAACTGGTAACTATCTTTCCGGGCCTCTCTACCTCCCACTGCATCGCTACCATGATTGTGCCTTTGGGTGGCTTCAAAGTGATCTTTACAAAGCATGTTGGTGCATCATGCTACTGTTCAACTCTGGTGCTGCCTAAGGATCCTTATTTGCCCCGTGGGATATGACCCACACCATATCAGAGATTTTCTTAGTGGACAGTCAGTTATCCAGGGTTTGAAGTCATCTAATTCCATTTCTGGAATCAGAAATCGCATCCTAGCTCCTGAGGGAGCAGGGTATCTGAGTGTGTGGTGTGGATGCTGGAGCTGGGATGCTGTCCTCTCTCTCTCTGCCATGGAGCAGCTGCCTGAGTGACTCGGACCCTGCATAGGCCCTGACCCTGAAGGAAAGAAGGACAGGTCTCAGGCTGGGACTTCTGGGACTCAACAGCTCCAAAACTGTCTGGTGAACGGTCTTCTTCCCTTTAATCTCGCACTCCAAGGCAGAGACTACGGGCATACTGCTTTTGCAAGGATCTGACAACACTGACTGGTGTGCCCATTGCAAGTTCCACCATTTTTTTGTTCTTGTTGACCTGAGTCAATCTACCAGCCTCCCTCACAGTCAGAGGCAACAGAAGTTGAGGTCTCCTATCCACAGCGCCACCCTGCGGCTCGTGCTGCCTTCTCTGAAAAGCTCACACAGTTTAAGTGGTCTTCTCATTGGCTGTAGCAGAGCAGCATTTTGCACAGATGTGGATTCTTTCTTGGGATCTCCCTGCCTGGCTGTCTATGTTAGTGACTAGAGTTAACTGGATGTCCCCAGGCCCATCATCTCTAGGTTGGCTGCCAACCTGCTGAATTGTTGGTCATGGTTCCACCTGAAGGACATGAGGACCCCTTACGGTTGAGCACGCTGGCCATACTCTTACTCTCTTAGCCATAGAGAGGGCCCATCATACGCCTTTGATTTATATTGAGATACCTGTTTTGCATAGAATTGGCAGCAATGTGCATGGTGACAGAAGATCTTGAGTTTTCTACTTCAAGCCTCCTATGAAGGAAACATTCCTGACCCCACCTAATGTGGCACAATGGGCACATTAGGGCTATAAGGCCTATCTTTATGAAAGCATGAATCATCCTACCTGGAGGGAGTGTATCACAGGGTATGATTTCAAGCTGCTGGTATACTTGACTGGGTATCGTCTCCAATTGCTATATGCCACAGATAATGAAAAAGAAACCAACAGAAAATTCCACAAGCTATGACTATTTACTGTCAGGATACACTGAAGTTCTGGAAGACATACTACAACACTCTGAGAAAACTCTAACAGGTAAGTATGTGTGGAAGCAGTCTATAAATGAAATACTACAAAGCTTGTAATAGTGCATCCAATTTATAAAAAAGAACTGCCATTGGTCCAATAGCATAGCATCATACCACCACTATATACCAATAGCATAGCATCATACCACCACTATATACCAATAGCATAGCATCATAGCACCACTATATACCAATAGCATAGCATCATAGCACCACTATATACCAATAGCATAGCATCATAGCACCACTATATACCAATAGCATAGCATCATAGCACCACTATATACCAATAGCATAGCATCATACCACCACTATATACCAATAGCATAGCATCATACCACCACTATATACCAATAGCATAGCATCATACCACCACTATATACCAATAGCATAGCATCATACCACCACTATATACCAATAGCATAGCATCATACCACCACTATATACCAATGTTGAAAGCTTCTGTACACACATTCGCTTTGCTTCCCAAGTAGCACATGCCTTCGACAGTCTCATTTGCTATCTAACATGCCAATCATAGTTTGCAAATAACCACTCTTATTATTTATGAGACGAATTTAACCAGTTCCAAGAAACACACTTCCATAATCAGCAAAGCAACATTAATACTCACTTTCCCCCAAGAGAATGGAAAACTCATTCTAAAGACGCGACACAAGCTTCACAGAATGAACTGTGCCCCTAGAGAAGCAAACCTAAGAGTAGCTGCAAGCCTGGAAACATCACTCTGGAAACTAAGTGACTGCAAGAAAGGCAAAGGTGAACTGTTTCTCTAATGCGACATCAAACATGTCACTGGATTACTAGAAGCTGTTCTGCCACGTTTACTGATAGTGCACAGTCCCAGACAACAGGGCACAGTTCAAATCACATGAAATCCTGAAAAATTAGAATGATTGCTTTTATTCTGAAAATAGTGGTACACAACTCAATTATTTCTTTAGTTGCTTAGACATCTTACCATCTTAAGACAATTTAAACATGGTTGGCTGTAAATTCTTTCTTTGCGAGAGCAGAAGCAATACACTGCTCACACTTTGCTGCTGTTCTGTGTGTTTTACCAACTGCAATTAGTGAACAACAGTCTAGACACTCACGTTCACGTTCGACGTGAATATAACCGAACATGAGGAAATGGAAACTACAAATTCTGAGAATTGATTTTTTTTTTTCCATAGCAGGCTTTTAAAATAGAAAGAAGCGAGTGGTCACTTTGGCAATTGGTAATGTTAAATCTACAAAAGACCCTTCAGACAAGCTTTTCTTAAAAACACAAATTATTGCTGGGCATGGTGGTGCACACCTTTAATCCCAGCACTCAGGAAGGAGGGAAAGAGGCAGGTGCAGGTGGCTAGCCTGGTCTGCATAGTGAGTGCCAGGACAGCCAGGTCTATGTAGAAAGACCATGACTCAAAAAAACCAAAAAGAAAAAAACTAAACAAAACCAACCAACAACAAACAAATGAAAAACAAAAACAAAAAACAAACAAAACCCAAAAAAACACAAACCTTTCACCTCATTTTTGATAGAAGGGTAACAGACGTAGAAATGTTCTAGCATGATGGACTGTGTTCCCTCAAACTCCGAGTCAAAATAAACCCTTATTTTAAGGTGCTTTTGTCAGCAATGAATAGTTAATATATACACATAATTTGGGCATGGTGATGTACATCTATAATCCTCGCCCTTAGAAAACAGAAACAGGAAGAGCAGGAGTTCAAGCTGGCCTCGAACTCACAAAGATCGGCCTGCCTCTGCCTCCTGAGTGCTGGGGTTAAAGGTGTGCGCTGCCACCACCTGACCAAGGTTATCCTTGGCCACACATTGAAGCACATGGGGCTATATATTAGACCCTATCTAAAAAAGAAAAAAACAAAAATAAATAAAACAGCACATGTAGAAGATGCTCAATAAACATGTTGAATAGTTTTTAACGTACTATAGTCCTTTAACAACCTCTGATTTTGTTTCATTGATTCGGTTACCTGTATTCAATCATAGTAAGAGTGGAGATAATGCCTACGACAATGGGTAAACAGTCTATAAAATAAAAAACTGCCAAGACAGGCCAGTGGTGGCATAAACCTTCAATCCCAGCACTCAGGAGGCAGAGGCAGGCTGATCTCTGTGGCTTTGAGGCCAGCATGGTCTACAGAGTGAGTTCTAGGACAGCCAGGGCTACGCAGAGAAACCCTGCCAGAAAGATAGATAGACGGACAGACAGAGAGACGGATTAAAAATATATATAAATCTTCCAACAAGGGTTATAGAGTCTCTTTAGATAATTACTAAAGGGAAGCCACGGCATTAAGGGCCAACTGTAGGGTTTACATAGACATACAGTAGGTGGGATTTAACCAAGGCAGGATTACACGAGAACAGGAATGGGGTGTAATCTAAATTACATGAAAATGCACAGAGCACAAAACCTAAGCTGTTCAAGAAAGAGTGGCCATAGCTGGGAGCACAGTGAAAAGGCAGCAGGCCCAGTGTACTGTGACTGACAGAAGTGCCAGAGTCAGAGCAAACAGAAAGATGGGGTGGAGGAAGCACAGCAGCTGGGAGCACACTGCTCTGGCAGATGCCCTGCGCTCAGCTCTCAGCACCCACATGGTAGCTCTAGTTCCCAGAGATCTCATCTCCTCTTCTAGACTCCATGAGCAATGCACACACAAGACACACATGCATACAAACACTTATACACTAAAATAAGTAAATAATTCTTTTTTATCATAATAGAAAAATAGATGATAGCATTTTGGGACCATGCACAGAAACAGCTTAACCATCTCTATCTTGTGATAGGTGATTCAGAGGACAATCTGTAAACTTTAGTCAGTATTCATGACAAAAATCCTTGCTTATTCTGACTCTCAGGTTGGCTTTCGTTGGTGACATGTTCCTTTACTCTAGGAAACTGCCTGTCTTTCTATCCAGCTCTGCCCACTGACTAAGTAAAAATTCAAAGGAGAGACAACGATAATAGGAGGCACCAGGGTCTTGGCTGAACGGTTCTCTACACACTTACCTGGAACTGGTTAATAAAAGGTGCTATGTTTAACCCAAGAGTATGCTCTGTTCCTTGAACAGCACTCTCTTCTACCAGTGTCTGCGACTCCACGAGCATCCCGAGCATCAAGACGTACTGGGGGAAGATCTTGCCTCCAGACTGCAATAAACATCTGAAGAAGGGTAGATAATTATAAAGCCTTTTAATTCCGTACATTTTATAGATAACAAGTAAGAACCACAAATTAGTGAAGTGTAGATGATATATAGTCTAGTGGACTTTGTCATTATTGACTAGTCATTCAAAATTGAAACCATTAGAAATAATTGCTCAAGAAGTCAAATTTGGATGGACTAAGGGAAGTCCTTAGTTACAGGCCATAATCATTAGGGGAAGCATCCTATGTGGAAATCAAAGTGCTCCAAAACCAGCACTTTCAGCCTGTCAGTGGTGCGGTGCCTCTAAGCCCAGCACTCGGGAGGCAGCGGCAGGCAGAGCTCTTGAGTTTGAGACCAGCCTGGTCTACAGAGAGTTCCAGGACAGCCAGGGATACAAAGGCAAACCTTGTCTCAAAAACAAATAAATAAAGAAATAAATGAATGAATTCCAGTGCTTTTTGATCACTCATACAATATAATCTAAGGGAAATTTTATGTATGACTTCATGACTAGGCTACCATCAAACACAAGCGCACTAAAGACAGTTCTGGTTGCCCAACACTGTGTGTAAGATGTGTAGGAAACATGAATAAATTTCCTGTGTAGACTCAACTGTGTGTAAGATGTGTAGGAAACATGAATACATTTCCTGTGTAGACTCAACTGTGTGTAAGATGTGTAGGAAACATGAATACATTTCCTGTGTAGACTCAAGTTTCCTCCACAAGCTATCATTATGTGTAGGCAGCTGCAACACTGACAGCTCCAAGCATTTCAGGCAAGGTGAAAGTCTGACGGGAAAGCGACAGTCTCAGAGGACAGCACTACAAATAGCTCAGCACATGAGAGCACAGAGTAATGGCAAGCTCTCTGAACTGTTCTGTGACGTCTCTGAAGTGGTCACTCTATAGGCCTAAACTCTCCAAATGCAAACATATACATAAACTGAAATATTCTAGAAAGGAAAGCCAAGATAAAGGTTAACAAAACCCCTGCTCATGCAACTGCACTTAATGCAACCACACTCTTATTCACCTTCATTCTCCCTGTAGTTCCACAAAAATGGCATTAACAATACTGCATATGGTTATTAAAAAGTAACTTCTGAAGTGGCTGGGCCTGGACAGAGAGCGAAGAGCAGTCAATGAGGGTCGGGTGGGGAGCTGGCCCCCACACTGTGAGGGACCGGGCTGGAGGCTGTGCACAGCAGCTTCAGGTCCTGTGAGTTAAGGGCACTTAAACTACTGTAGAGTCTTATTCTTCAGACATGAGCCTTAAGGAGGAAGCAGAAACAGAACACAAGGTCTTCAGACAGTGAGACTGCTGCTCATCTGTCGCATTTTCAAATATCGAACCTAGTTTTTACTGAGTCTTCTGGGATGTCTTCTACTTGAACTTCCAGAGCAGGGACTACAAAGAGGTGGGCACTGATCACCTCAAGTATCTTTCATCGTAAATTTTACACTCAAGTTAATGATGTAAGGATCTACTTAAAAAAATACAGCCTATGGGGCTGGAGAAATGGCTCAGCAGTTAAGAGCACTGACTGCTCTTCCAGAGGACTGGGGTTCAATTCCCAGCACCCACATGGCAGCTCACAACGGTCTGAAAATCCAGTTCCAGGGGATCTGACACCTTCACACCAATGCACATAAAATAAAGATAAATAAATCATAAGAAATTAAAAAAAATACAGCCTAGCCATCTGGCTAGTTTCTACATATCTAAAAAGATAATGTGCATAAATGTTTTCATTTTTGCTATATAGTTTCCCTAAATAGATTATTAAGACTTGGGAGCTGGGGAGACAATTCAGTGATTAAGGCACCTGCACTCCAAATGTGAGGACCAGAGCTTAGATCCATAGCACCCAGGTAAAGTGGTAGCCTGCTGTAATCCTAGCACTGCGCGGGTAGAGATGGGATCCTCAGTGCAAGTTCAAGACCTAACCTACCAAAGAAGCAAGCCGTGTGTTTAGTGACCCTACCTTCACAAAGTGAGGAGGAGCAAATGAGGACATTCAACAATGACACGCAGGAGGGCGGGAATGAGTGGAGCACTCACGTGCACAGGACTAGCTCTAAGCTCAGGGGAGCATCTCAGGATGCTAGTCTACTCTACCATTCTCTAGGGTTCAGTCCTCACTTCAGATGCCAATCCTAACCCCAGGTGTCCAGTGCACTGTCCACTGATAGACATGTGGCGTTCACACAACTCCCTCTTTAGGGGAAGTGTCTGATAACTTGCTAACATGGCTCATAGAACTAAGAAAAACATAATACCTCTATGCACTGGTACGCTACAAAGGATAAAGCTCAGAAATGGGAAGCTGGAGAGATGGCTCAGCTGTTAGGAGCATTTGTTGTTCTTGCAGAGGACCCAAGTTCGGTTCCCAGCACCCATATGGTGGTTCACAACCATCTGTAACTCTAGTTCTGGGGATCCAACATTCTCTTCTCACCTCTCCAGAAACCAGGCATACATATGGTATATATACATACATGTAGGCAAAATAAACTTAAAATAAATACATCTAAAAACATTTCAAAGACAAACTCATTCAAGAATGGCCAAACAGAAGACATACATAGGGCAATGGTGACTTATTACTCTAGCACTCCATTTGATCTTTATCTTGTCTTTGTTGTTGATGCTTTTGTTTGTTTTTTGGTACAAAACTCCTAAAACATAGGCATCTTTTCAGAGTCAAAGAAATAATAAGAACTCTTGTGTATACCAAGTCCATGCCAGGTGCTAGGGACTCCAGGAGTCTCGGGTTTGTCCTCCAAAAAGAATTAGGAATGACTAAAGTAACTTGCTGTCTTACTTCCTTGCCAGGTTAAATTATCGCTAATACCCAGTGATGCCCCACAAAATCACTGAGACCTGTGCAGCTCAGCACGTGAAGGTTCCTGGCCAGCATGTCAGGGGAAGACCACGGAGACTCTGCACCCTCTGCAGCTCTCCTGCTGGCTCCGCATATATAATAAATAGGTTCACCTAAGCCAAGCATTTCCCTAAGTCCTGTGAGCTGCCATAGCAAATTCAGCCAAATCTGAAGAGGGTCTTATAAACTGAGGGGACTTTAATTTGTGCCTGGTGGTGTAGAAGCACAGGTGACAACCTACTATATGCATCGGTGCATCTGACTTTTGAAGCTGTGGCTGTCCTGTAGGTTCTGCCTACTTCCAGACTGCAGGACCAGAACTGAATTAAATTAAAGAAACCCATTTGGTGTCTGCTGGGGAACAAACTGCTCGGAGTGTGGGCTTTTCGCCTAGGTATCACCATGAGTGCCAAGCAAAAGGTACGTTAGAGGAAGAAATAGCTCTTTATGGGAGGGATACTCTTGAGGCCCACTGTTCTCCCACATTTTGATGTGTTTACTTTCCATTCAGAGCTTTTATGAAGATTCAGTTAGTCAGTGGTGACTAACTCCATTTCAGGCGAGAAAAATCTAACCAGGCTACTAGCCTCTACCCCAGACCTGTCTGAGGCCCTCAGCAGAACAAACTCCAGTGTCAGGAATGGTTAAACAGTAAGACATTCATCTCACCCCACCGCCTACAAAACTCAAAAAAGAAAGTGAATTTTGAACTCAAAATCTCCCATTCAATTTTATGGTTTTTGTTTTACCTGGATATTGCAGCTTTTTCCATTATTTCCTGCTGAATGAGCCCAGATGGCTCAATGACGTCTAATATAATTATGCTCCACAATTTATCTGACTTGGGCCTTTGCAACACAGCAGCTTCATCTTCTATATGTCTCAGCCAAAACTCAAGTGTTTCCTTAGGGAAGTGATTGGCTTCAGATATGAGGTCCAAAGCAATACAATGCTGGTCTTTCTCCACAGAACTGTAGGGCTTAACCTCACCAAGTGTTCCAGCAATTATAGGCAAAAGAGAGAAGCCTTCGGACACATCCAACACATAGAGAGGGTCAGAGGTGCTCGGTGCAGTAGCACTGTGTCCACTTCCAGAGTTCATCTCAGAGTCCTGACACTGAGGATCCATGGGCTGGCACAGTTTCTCTGGGGCCAGCGAAGACAACACCTTCCTCATGGCCATCTTAAAGCCTTCATGATATGGAATGTTATTGAGCAGAGCAATCTCTGCAGGTTCTAACACACAGGTCTGCTCCAGAGCATCTGCTCTCCTGGTCTGAAGGTTAGCCAGAGCACTGCAGAGCTCTGCCTCACTTCCTAGAGACAGCAAGTCTTTACTCTTGGTAAAATGTTTTATAGCTTCCATGTCATGTTCCAAATGCACGATATTGATACTCTGGATTCTTAGGTAACAATCTTGGCAAGATGCTTCCATTGTCACACAGTCCCCGGGCTTTATCCAGTAGTCTTCATTAGTAAGAAAGGAAAAAAACGTATGTAACTGATTGTCATAGTTAGTTCTGTTGCTATAATAAACACCGTGACCACAATCAAGCTGGGGAGGAGAGTTTATCTGGCTTATACTTCCACACTATAGCCCATCATTAGAGGAAGGCGGGAGCAGGAGCTGACGCAGAGGCCATGGAGGGGCTGCTTACTGGCTTGTTCCCTATGGCTTGCTCAACTTCCTTATAGAACCCTGGACCTCCAGGCCAGGGGCAGTTCCACCCACAATGGAATGGGCCTTCCCCCATCAATTACTAATTATGAAAATGCACTACAGGCTACCTACAGCCCCGTTTCATGGAGGCATTTTCTTAACTGAGACTCCCTTGTCTCAGATGACTTTAGCTTGTGTCAAGTTGACATAAAACAAAATTGTTCCCTTGTCACCTTAAGCTCTGAACAGGTCCATTCCAGGGCTGCTGCAGCTCTTGGCAGTCGGCCATGATACTGGCATCTCCAACGTGCTAGGGTCTCTTGCTGCAACTGAGCTGCACCTTAAACTTGCCCTGCAGCTAAAGCTGACCTGGAACCCCTTATTCTCCTCCCTCTACCTCCTAAGCGTTGGGAATTGCAGATGTGTACTACAAAGCCCAGCTTCTTCAGTTTTGTTTATTTTTATACTAAGATCAGGAGATGACTGCCAAACTGAGGAAGATGTGGGGATAGAAAGAGGCTTTGTCTATAAGCACAGAGAGATGAAATTCAAGGGTCAGTATCAAGCCTCCTTTTAGCTTAAATAGGCATTCTTTTCTCTAAAGGTAATTTCCAAAAGATTGAAAGCATTCAACACAATGGCATCTAACCGTCCTTAAGCATTGGGGATTCGCATGTTTAGGAAGATCACGGTTTGGGGGGCTAAGTCCTGCAGAAAGGACTGTCCTCTGCTCCTTTCTGAGTTTTCACAGGGTCCACTTCTAAGCCGCCACGGATAACTGTCCTTCAGCCATAGAGCCAGATGAAAATACAATCTGTCCCAGGTGTGGCAGTACATGCCTACAGTACCAGACCGCGGGGAGCTGAGGCAGAAAGGTTGCTTGAGCCCAAAAAATCTGCTTCACAGCCCTAACTACTGAAAGTCAGTGCCTAGAAACCCGTAAAGGTAGAAGGAAACGGTTGTCCTCTGACCACATGCATGCAATGACAAGTGCACGCCCCTAAAACATCTCACACATCACACAAACAAAAGTTTTAACTGGGAAAAAACAAAAACAAACAAAACAAAGTTGTTATTTTTATGTTTAAGCATTTAAAATGGCTTTTTCCTGAGGATTCTTCAAGGAATATTTAAATTACCTGAGAAAATAAAAATAAGGGCTGGAGAGATGGCTCAGAGGTTAAGAGCACTGGCTGCTCTTCCAGAGGTCCTGAGTTCAATTCCCAGCAACCACATGGTGGCTCACAACCATCTGTAATGAGATCTGACGCCCTCCTCTGGCGTGTGGACATACATGGAGGTAGAATGTTGTATACATAATAATAATAAAGACTTGTAACCTTGACTGTGAGGAGGTGGGCTGAAAAAAAAAATAAAAAAATATAGATTTAAAATGTAACTTTCTTAGAGCCAAGCTTTTTATTTATATCTTACCATTCCCACAACCCTCTAGGGTAGACAGCATTGTCCTATTTTCAGATAGAACCCAATAAAAGTTCTTTGTCAGCAAGTCATTCAACAAGAGAGCCAAGACCTGAACTCAAATCTTCAGACTACAGATCCACAGTCGACTGGCCTTGGTGAATCAGATCCCTGATAAAGAGACCACACTTCATGGACTTCCTTTAAATGCGCACTTTTCCACACATCTTACTGTTGGAAACACAGAAACCCACCAAACTGCTATAAACAGTTTTTTTCCCTAGATAGATAATATCTTTAACATAACCTTTCCCCAGGGAAGGTTACGGATCCCCACGTTCTCTTAGAACTGTAAGATTTGCACTTCTAGAACTGCATGCACTTTAATTCCTACATTTGTACACTGGAGGCACACGCACATGCCCGGCATGGGTGTGGTCAGAGGACAACTTGGGAGAGTCAGTTCTCTTCTCCACTATATGAGTTCCAGAAATCAAACTCAAGTCATTAGGACTGGCAGCAAGCACCTTTATCCACTGAGCCCCTCCATACATTCTTATGACTTGGGCTCTGCAAACGTTATCAGGGTCTCTACGGGTTAAGTACTCCCACACTTCATACTTTTCTAACTCATTTTTGACAGAAGAAAAGAAGAGGAAGGGGAAAAGGAAATAGAAGTAGAAGAATAAGAAGAAGGAGGAAGAAACACAGGACAGTAAACACTTGAGAAGCACTTATACTAAAATTAAAACATTAGCATGGTTTCTGAGCAAGGTCAACAGGCAAATTCGTTGAAGTGGTTCATTTCTGTTTTGTTGTTGTTCTTGTTTTGTTTTGGAGGGGTGTTTTGAGACAGGGTTTCTCTGTGTTGCTTTGGTACCTGTCCTAGGGCTAGCTCTTGTAGACCAGGCTGGCCTCAAACTGACAGAGATCCACCTACCTCTGCTTCAAGAGTGTTTGGATTAAAGGCATGTGCCACCACCACCTGGCTTTTCTTTTTAAAGCAACGTTTCTTTCATCTACTGATAAGTAACACTTGAAATTACGAAATGATTAATGAGAGTTACAGCTAAGGAGCATGCAACAGAGTAATTTTAAATCTTTATTTAGAGTCAGAGTCTCACTATACAAAGCTGGCTGGCCCTGAACTGCCCCCAGAGGGCTGGGATTAAAGGTGTATGACACTGAACACAGTATTTTTTGCTTTTTAATAGAATATCTTCTATTTACTCTTTTGGCAATTTCATAGACATAAACAATGCATCTTGACAATATGCACTCTCAACCCCATCTCCAGGAACTCTCAGCCCCTCTCTCCCACTTTCCAAGGCAATGATTGAATCTCTCCTTTTATTTTCTGAGAATGGGGCTCAGTGTGCAGCCAAGGTTAGACCAGACAGGCCTTGAATTCCCAGAGGTGTGCCTGCCTCTTAGTGCCTCCACAGTCCAGTCATCAACAGCATGCACCACCACAGCTGGCTTCAATCTCTCTTCTTAACAACACATAGTTCTGAAATTGACTTTTAGACAAAGAATGTGGAAATTCTGAAATACTGAAGCAACACCCTTTTGCTGAAAACTTCATCTCCAAAGTGATTCTGTTTTTCTTTTTGGTCACTGACTCAATTACTTAGAGTAAACAAAAAAATTTGTTCATTTGATTGGTTCCATGGGAAGAGATTTGACTTAAATTTTTTTAAGATTTATTTATGCATTTTTAAAATGTATATAGATGGTTTGTCTGCATATCAGAAGAGGCCTTCGGATCCCATGTGACTATGGGTATAGACAGTTCTGAGCTGCCTGTAGGTGCCCGGAATTGAACTCAGGTCCTCTGGAAAAGCAGCCAGTGCTCTTAACTACTGAGCCGTTTCTCCACCTGCCCCCAATTGTATTCCCTTTCTCTCCCCTCCCCTTCAATCCTCTCCCTGGTCCCAATTTACTCAGGAGATCTTGTCTTTTTCTAATTCCCATGTAGATTAGATCCATGTATGTCTCTCTTAGGTCCTCTTTGTTGTCTAGGTTCTCTGGGATTGTGAATTGTAGGCTGGTTTTCTTTGCTTTATGTCTAAAAGCCACTTATGAGTGAGTTTTAATGAGATAATACTTACCTGCAAGGGCCTGTACTGGATAAACAGCCTGTTCCCAACAGGTTTCCTCCCCAGGACTTGTGGACAGACTGTATTCGTCATCCAGCTGGAGAACAAACCAAACCATGATAGCATCCAGCACGCCTTCTTTAATAGCAGGAACACTGAGGGGGTGTGGCTCTTTAGTTGCAAGACTCTTTAATTCCTGAGAAGAAATACAAAGTGGGTAAGAAAACAGAGTCTAGGAAACTAGTAAGGAAAAAAACTTTTAACTAATAAAGAATGAGGTTTTATAAATTGAATATGTATTTCCCTCAATGTCAACCCACAGTCAGTCCTCCCCTGCCCAGTTATGGAATCATAGTATCAGACATCTACTGAACACATAGTGTGAGCGCGCGTGCACACACACACTCACTCTCCACGGATGAAGAAAAACATGCCAGTGGTGTAGTGCCGGATGGCAGAGGCGGGCAGCAAAGCCACGGGGTCATTTATTTTATACTGGAAAAGGGCATATGTGCAAATGCACACACAGAAAGAAGAGCAAGCCTGGAACACACACTTCAAACAAATAACCCAAGGAAGAAACAACATTTCAGAGGGTGATACCGGGCCTTTTCATTTCTGTTCTGTTTTCCTTCAAAGTGTTAACAGACAGACATTGCTTGTAAAACTAAAATCTTTACAGGGTGTGTGTGGTTTAAGAAATAATTCAAATAAAAACTCTTAAAATAAATACAAGAACAGCTGTGGGGTACTTCACAGCTATATTCCCACCACTCCCTGGAACACTGTGTCTGGTCAGGAATGGCCTTAAAACCCAGGACTGCTCAGAGTGATAAAACCAAACTTAAAACAGCTGCACCCCCCCCGCCCCTCCCAGAAAAGGCGAGTTAAAGAGGGACTTCTGGCTACATTTTTAAACTTTCATGACAAAATGTCCTTTCTTCAGCCACCTCCACCCCAAAACATGTGCCATGAACATTATTCTTTCTTCAGACGTCAGAAAGGGATCTTATTCAACAGTCCTTGGGCCCTCTGGGCACACTGCACACATATCTTCCTGTCACCCACAGCACAGGCACATACAAACTAGGGCGTCCGCCCTCGGCTTTCCTCAGGCCTGTGCTGGCTTTAAAGGCAAACTCCAAGCAGGAAGTGTAAATGTAGTAAAGAGGCTCGTCTAGCATGTGCCACGGTCTAGGTTCAATCCCTAGGATCCTGACAAAAACCTAAATGTTCTGTCTCAGGAGCCTTCAGCCCTGGGTGAGATGGGATGCCATTAACCTAGCACAGTGGTTCTCAACCTTCCTCAGGCTGCAACCCTTTATGCAGTTCCTTGTATTGTGGTGACCCCCAACTGTAAAACTATTTCCACTGCTACATCATGACTGTAACTTTGCTACTGTTATGAACTGTAATGTAACTATTTGTGTTTTCTGATCGTCTGAGGTGACTCTTATGATAGAGTCACTCAACCCTCCTCCAAAGGGTCACAACCCACAGGCTAAGGGACACTGTCCTAATGACTTTAATTCGTTTAAATTTAGATTAGTGCTCATCTGATTGAAAACCATTAATTTGAGAAGATAGCATAACAAAGAGAACAATAAAGATCTAGGCTGGAACTTTTGCCTATGTATTTACAAACATGATAACTTTGCAGCGCTTACTACTGCGAGCAGTTTCGTCTACATAGCACGCATTCTCTTGCTTCTACTGTCATAGTGAATGTTCATGTAAAGCTCACAGCACAGGATACACTCGACAAACTCTAGAGAGTTTTGCCCTTGCATTTAAAAAGAGTATATTCTAAAGAAAATTTTAATTTGTTGCTAATCATTTCTTCATAAGTAGAACCTCATGTACGTTCAAAAAGACAGACATAGTCAGGCAGTATCAGTGGTAGTGGAAGGACCTTTAAACCCAGCACTCACTTGGGAGACACAGGCAGGTGGATCTCTGAGTTCCAGGCCATCCTGGTCTACAGAGTGAGTCCCAGGTCAGGTCTACACAGAGAAAGCATGTCTTAGGAGAGGGGGAAAAAAAAAGCAAAACAAAAAGTAAGACTTCAAAAGAAAAAAAATTAAGACTTCATACATTACCTGAAACAATAAAGAAAATTCTTAAGAGTAAGAATTAAGGGCCAGGCATGAGTTCCAGGTCAGACAGGGCTGTTAGCCAGAGAAACTATGTTTGGGGTTTGGGGATAAGGAAGAATTAACTTCTTGTTTTTACCTGAAGACTGTTGAAGTCCACTTTCATAATTTCAAAGCACTCTGTCAGAGGCAAATACCCTCCAGGGATCCGACTCATCTTCTCAGTTGTATACGGCTCAACTGCTTCTCCAGTTTCTGCAGAAGAGGAGGCGGAGCTCTGAAATTTCACACTTGCTGGCAAACGGACACCAGCAACGTCCTTAGTGCTCACCCTAGTAAGAGTTTAAGAAAAGGCAAGAGCAGAAAATAAAAAGAAAAGAAAAAAAAAGGCGAGGTAAAAGGTGTGGTTTTTTTATTATCAAAATCATTATCTAATAGTTGAGAAATATAAAAAATGAAGACCTCATAACCACAGATTCCTTAAATTACATATATACACAATCACATAAAGAAAAATATGATAAAGTCTATATTAAAATGAACAACTTTGTAGTATAAAAAGATGGTTCAGTGTTAAACACACTTGCTATTCTTGAAGATGTCCTGAGTTCAGTTTGACTTCCAGCACACACCACTTGCAACCCCAGCTCCAGGGGATACAACATGCTCTTATGTCCTCCACAGACACCACATACACACAGCAAAATTCACACAAATACACATGCATAAATAAAAATTAGAAAACTTAAAAATTAGAAAATTAAAAAGGACAATATTTAGAACATGTATTCAACAAACAATCATATTAACTGATATCACTAGCTCACATCAGCTGACTCTGTGGGTTTCCCCATCATAGTCTTGACCCCTTTGTTCATATTATCACTCCTCCCTGTCTTTGATTGTATTCCGGGAGCCCAGTCCAGTGGTTAGCTGCAGATTTCTGCATCTGCTACCAACTGTTTCTGAATGACGGGTCTAGCTTCTCTGGGTTGTGGACCCCTCTGGGTTGGTTATCCTTTGTTTTATGTTTGAGATTGACTTACGAAGTGAAGACATATTATATTTGTCTTTCTGAGTCTGGGTTACCTCACTCAGGATTATTTTTTTAGTTCCGTCCATTTGCCTGCTGAAGCACAATTAATAAAAATCCAGAGGTAGAAACGGGGGTTCAACTACTGGAAGGTTAGAAAAGCAAAACACCCAGCCACTGGCTCTTATCTCTACCTCAGTCCAAAATGGCGATCCAGCCTCCAGGAATCCGCAAATGAGACTGTGACTGAGAGCTGTCTCCTCCTGTATTATAATCCTCTCTAGTGCTGGGATTAAACTACCGCCTGGTTTCTATGGCAAGCTAGTGTGGCTACTGGGATTAAAAGTGTGTGTCATTGATGCCTGGTCTGTAAGACTGGCCAGTGTGGCTGCTTTACTTTTCTGACCTTCAAGCAATTTTATTTATTAAAAAACAAATGAAATGCTACTACAGTCTGCAAATTTCAAGATGTCATTTTTTTCTTATTTTTTAACCACTGAATAGTACGCCATTGTATAAATATATTTTCTTTATCCATTCTTCAGTTGTGGGGCATCTAGGTTGTTTCCAGGTTCTGGCTGTTACAAATAATGCTGCTATGAACATTGAGCAAATGTATAGTTCTGTGAGTGTGCTTCCTTTAGGTATATGCCCCAAAATGGTATTGCTGGGTGTGATTCCTAATTTTCTAAGAAAACGGCATGCTGATTTCCACAGCAGCTGTACAAGTTTGCATTCCCACCAGCAATGGAGTAGCATTTCCCTTACTCCACATCCCCTCCAACATAAGCAGTCATCAGTGTTTTTGATCTTAGCAATTCTGACAGGTATAAGATGGTTTCTCAGAGTTGTTTTGCTTTGCATTTCTCTGATGGCTAAAGATCCTTAAGTGTCTTCTAGCCATTTAAGATTCTTCTGTTGAGAATTCACTCTTTAGATCTGTACCTTATTTTGTAATTAGATTATTCAGTATTTTGATGTCTAATTTCTTGAGTTCTTTATATATTTGGGAGATCAGCCCTCTGTCCAATATGGTGTTGGTGAAGATCTTTTCCCATTCTGTAGGCCGCCGTTTTGTGCTGTTGACCATGTCCTTTGCTTTACAGAAGATTCTCAGTTTCAGGAGGTCCCATTTCTTTATTGTTGCTCTCAGTGTCTGTGCTACTGGTGTTATATTTAGGAAGTGGTCTCCTGTGTCCATGCTTTCAAGGGTAATTCCCATTTTCTCTTCTATGAGGTGCAGTGTGGTTGGATTTATGTTGAGGTCTTTGATCCACTTAGATGTGAGTTTTGTGTATGGCAATAGATATGAATCTATTTGCAATCTTCTACATGTTGATATTCAGTTATGCCAGCATAATTTGATGAAGATAATTTCTTTTTTAGCTTCTTTGTCAAAAATCAGGTGTTCATAGGAGTGTGGGTTAATATCAGGGTCTTCAATTCAACTCCATTGGTCCAACCGTCTGTTTTTATATCAGTATCAAAATGTTTTCATTACTATAGCTCTGTAACAGAGCTTGAGGTCAGGGATGGTGATGCCTCCAGAAGTTCCTTTATTGTACAGGATTGTTTTGGCTATCCTGGGTATTTTGCTTCTCCATATGAAATTTAGTATTGTTCTTTTGAAGTCTATGAAGAATTGTGCTGGGAATTTGGTGGGTATTGCATTGAATCTGTAGATTGCTTTTGGTAGGATTGCCAATTTTACTATTTTAATCCTACCTATCCAGGAACATTGAAGAGCTTTCCGTTTTCTGGTATCTTCTTCAATTTCTTTCTTCAAAGATTTAAAGTTCTTATCATACAGGACTTTCACTTGCTTGGTTAGAATTACTCCAAGATATTTTATGTTGTTTGTGGCTATTTTGAAAGGTATGTGTAATGATATTTTATTTGTATTTTAATTTAAAAAGCTTGCCTGAAGAACAGAATGTAAAACAGCCACACTGGTCAGCCATCCAGGCCAGGCAGTGGTTAAAGAGAGTTTCCCCACATCAAGGAATGAGGAAAACCATTAAAAAGGAGGGATTTAGATGTCTGTATGATGATATGCTAGACAGTTTGAAAACAGAATGATGAAATGAGGGAATATGTAATTTAAATGTCCTACTTGCTTGTTCTTTATACAACCAAACACCACTACCTGCAGAAAGTAACCCCAAGGGTTCTCAAAGGAATGACATCCGGCAGATGGATGTGTTCCATTTTGTAGAATTTGGAAAACTAAAATATGTACATCACACCACTAATAACTATTAATGAAGTTACCAAGAAAAACAATACTAAAATTTATCTTCTCACTGGAAATCCTTACTTGAACTTCAATTAAAATAAATCTGAACTCATATTTTTCTACACAAACTTCTCACACAGTGAGACAACAGTAAGCTGTAGGAAAAGTTCACTTAGAAAAAGCTCGCCTCAGGCTGGAGAGATGGCTCAGTGGTTAAGAGCACTGACTGCTCTTTCAGAGGACCGGGGTTCAATTCCCAGCACCCACATGGCAGCTCACAACTGTCTGAAAATCCAGTTCCGGGGATCTGACACCTTCACACCAATGCACATAAAATAAAGTTAAATAAACCATAAAAAATATTTAAGAAAAAAAAAAGAAAAGTTCGCTTCAATACTAGAGTTCTACTTGCAGTAACACTAAACATGATAAGCATGCACGAAGCTTGGAAGTCATGTTTTTCTTTGGGGGGGGGAAGAGATGGGGAAGCTTTCTGAGACAGGGTTTGTAGAAGCTAGCTCAATTCGGGAAATAACCAGGTCAGCTTAAAGATAAACAATTATATTTTTAATTGTTATAAGGGGAAACTCGAGCCACAAGAATGGTAAGTCGGAGTTCCACTGTGTCCAGCGGGAATCACCCAGAGAGAAAGAGAGCGCGTGCGTGCACCTGGTCCGGCCCATTTTTAATTCCTGGGCTCCAGGTAGCCACGCCTTAACTAGGCTCCACTTCTTAAAGGTGATTGGTTTACAGAGCTTCCCCCATCAAGGGTTTCTCTGGATAGTCCTGGCTGTCCTGGAACTTGCTCTGTAGACCAGACTGGCCTCAAAATCCGAGATCTGCCTGCCTCTGTCCATCCCCATCTCCAGTGCTGGAAATTAAGGTGTGCGCCACCACTGCCCAACTTAGAGTGTTCTTCTCCCACTTACCTATGATGTCTTCGTATCTCTGAACACTCTACTGCCATCCCAAATATAACAGCACTTGCTGGTATAACTTTCCCATACTGTCCACAATTTCCATTTGCTCCTTTGGTCTGAAAATATAATAAAAGTCACACCATTATATGTACAAGTAAGTTTGTGTATATATACAGGTTAAGGAATTTTTCCTTTAAAAAGTATTTTTATTGTTTTGTGTGTTTAGAATACAAGTCCATAAAAGAGAGAGGTAAAAAGCTATATCACTTTAAGATATAATAATTAAAAAAAAAATGAGCCAGGTGGTGGTGGCACATGTCTTTAATCCCAGTACTCAGGAGGCACAGGTAGGCAGAACTCTGCAAGTTCAAGGCCAGCCTGATATACAGATAGAGTTCCAGGACAGCCAGGGCTACACAGAGAAACTCTGACTTGAAAACAGTAATGGAGGAAGTGGAGAGATAACTGAGGTTGAGAGCAGTGGCTACTCTGGCAGAGGACCCAGGTTCAATTCCCAGTAACCACAGCAGCTCACAACCATCTCTAGCTCCAGCCCCACAGGGTCAATGCGTTCTAACCTCCACAAACACTGCACACATGACAGGCACACATACACATTCGACAGGCACACACACACTTGACAGGCACACGTGGCAAAACACTCAAACAAAATGAAAGTAAATATATAATTTAAAAACAGAAAGAAAATAAAAGTAGGCTCGAAATATAGCTCAACAGTAGAGTGCACAGGCCATGTGTGAGGCACCAAGATCAACTCTTAGCAACGAAAAAGAAAAATATCAAAGTTATCATTATTTATTTGAAAAATAAATGCTGTTGCATGTTAAATACATATCTTCTATACACAGTGGACTTTACTGACGTCTCTTACTATATTCAGTATACACAGTAAGTGAACTGAACTATATATGTATGGCACGTGGGCTGCAGTAGAGGAGTTCAGAGTTCTGTCTAGAGCCTGAACTCACTAAGGACCTTAAAACATTACTGAACTAGCATTACTATCTTCTTTTTCAGAGATATGCCAAAATTCCAAACACCGACACTGTGCGGGCCAAAGGACTCCCTCTCCTACAACTATACTCAAACAAGGTCATTCATTCGCCTCCCTTCCCGTTGCACTCTTCTCTGTAAACCTTCGTGGTACACACAGCACACACTGTGTGTACACTACTGTAGAATGCTTCTCCTTGTGTTTCTCTCCAGGTATACAGACATACTCTGAGATATTTCTGAACATCCTCAGGACTCAATGCACCTTTTGAAATAGTGAATTCTTTATCAAACTTGAGTGTTTTTACATGGCTTACCTTTGGTTGCAGAAGCAAATGCTCCCATGCATGAATTAAACTCTCCACAATTCCTTCTCCAAACACACCTGCATCGACAGTTTCTGTTACAACTAGGGACACTCTATAGAATGATGTTTTAAAGATACATGTAAGTAAAATGACATGCTATTGATTTAAAGCTGTCAAAGCTGAGACAAGAGAAAAAGGCAAATACGTTATAGAAAATCCTGTGTAAAGTTTCCTAATGCATTTCATTTTAGCACCTTCCCCTGAACCCTGCGGTACTGCTTGGGTCCCTCTCTTCATCAGTTCCTCTTCCTTGCTCTGGGCATAAAAGGGCTGCCTTCTCAGACGTTCATTCACTGCCTAAGTCCTGAAGAGTAAGGGTGCTCACATCTTTCCTGGTCCCTTCAATGACATCAAACATTTAGCACCTAACTCTAACACTCCATACAAATGTTCTTCTACCAGCCTGGAATGATGCCTATGTCTGTAATCCCCGATCGTGAAATGTGGAAGCAAGAGGATCACACAGAAGTGAAAGGTAATCTTTGACTATGTAGTGGGTTTGAAATCAGCCCGGGCTGCATGAAACCTTGCATTAAAAAAGCAAAAATAAATCAGGGAGGGACTACATCCATAGGTACTCTACCATCAATGACCCTTCTTAAATTGAATTTTTATTTTGTTTTTGTTTTTATGAGACAGGGTTTGTTTGTGTAGCCCTGGTTGTCCTGGACCTCATGCTGTAGACCAGGGTGGATTCAAACTCAAAAATCCTCCTGCCTCTGTCTCCCGAGTGCTGGGACTAAAGGCGTGTGCCACCACTTCCCGACCACGTCTGTTTTGTGTGTGAATCGGTTCTCTCCTTTTACCTTTGGGATTGAACTCAGGTCATCAGGCTTAGCAACAAGCGTCCTTACCCAGTGAGCCACCTGCCAGCCCAGTTATACTTCTTGCTGTACAAATAACACCTAATGCTGATAAGAACCTTCCCTTCCAAAACTACCCCCTTCCCTCCCCTCCCCCGGGCCTGACCGCGCCTGTCTCACCACTCCTCCAGTCTCCACAACTTTGCGCTCTTACTCACTCATTCTTTCTTTCTAGAAAACTAAAGACACCCAGAAAGAAGTCTTTCACCTTTTCTCAATTCCTTTAGCTTTCACTGTCAGCGTCACTCACTTTTGTAGTCTACAGATATCCGTAAATTTCATAAGTACTGCTTATGCCCCCTCTAGATTTATAGGTATCTTAACAGTAGGGATGACTTGGGTATCCTCCACAGTACCTAGACCCAATTAGACCTACAGACAGGAAACATTCAATATTTATGACTGCACACACTTAGAATACGAAAAATACCTCAATCGTTGAGTCCTGCAACTTAGTTCAGAAATTTGCTTATTGTCAAAGTGAACAAATAAGAGTCTGAATTCAAATCTCTATTTCATTTGCTTCAAAAGCAGTCTGTGAGGAAAATACAAATTAAAGTAACCTTAGCTTCAAGTCACTCCAAATCTTATGTGGAAGCCCTAATCCTATATTTAGAGACAGAGCCCTTAGGAGGCAATTAAGGTTAAAGTCACCAACATGAGGTTCTAATTCAGCAGGACTGGTGTCCTACCGAAAGAACAAACACTAGCAATAAGTCACACACAGAGCAAAGGTCACACGAGGATACAGAGAGCACACAGCCCACTGCAGCCAGGAGAAACTCTGCCTGAAAACTTTTGTGTCTGCTATTTAAATTGTGACCTAAGACAACTTAGGACGTTTTTGTTTTTTATAAAGCGAGTATACACCTGCACTAACAACTGATAAACGTCTTCACGAACAAAGACTACTGGAAAGTTTAAGTACCATACACACTTATTAAAACTGAAAGAAGACTTAAAAATTGGAGTTCAAATAACAATAGAGTAGTCTTCATATGTAGACTACATTTAAGTAAGCCAAAAGAGACAGCATAGGCAGAATTACAAGACAAGTGTTACATTAAGAAAAGGGAAAGTTCTTTGAAACAGTGGGCTAGATGATTTCTAAATCCCTGCTAGTTCTAATCTTCATTGTTCTCCTGACCACACTGAGATGCAGATGAACACTCAAGGCTGCTAAAACTGTACTTACAGCAGTTGAGAGACGCAAGGCAAAATACACCGCCAACTGGTGTATTTTCAACAAGGATAGTAATGAAAATGTGATGTCTGCTCAGGGTAGATAGAATGTTCACACTTTATAAACAGTTATTAAACACTGCTGACCTACAGGAAGTCTATCCACTTTTATGGAAAAAAAAAAACATGAGTTTACGTGATGTGTTAAAGATGGTTTTTGTTCAATTCCTCACTATCAATTTTCCTTGAGTTCTTAGGAACTCTTTAAAAAGCATGTTATCAGCCGGGCGGTGGTGGCGCCCGCCTTTAATCCCAGCACTTGGGAGGCAGAGGCAGGCGGATCTCTGGGAGTTCGAGACTAGCCTGGTCTACAGAGCTAGTTCCAGGACAGGCTCCAAAGCCACAGAGAAACCCTGTCTCGAAAAACCAAAAAAAATAAAAAATAAAAAACAATAAAAAGTAAATAAAATCATGTTATCATAAAATCCTGTATCTTATTAAACTGGCTAGTAACTGTACCATCACAAAATGAGAATGCTAATACTTTCCTTTATGCAAAAAGCTGGAAATGTATCTTCATGGTTTTGGTGAGTTATAAACATACCTTTCAGGAATGTGTTTTGGAATTTCTATATCAAGTGACTTCATATGTAGGAGCTTAATTCCAGTTTCCATCTTGTTTGCAGTCACTACATCACAGGCAAGCTCATACATGGTCTTGGATAATTCACAGGCATATACTGAGTGTGCACC
>PVIU01021626.1:0-31152 GCA_004026605.1 Ondatra zibethicus
GGGCAGGGCGGGGAGCGCGGTGGCACTTACGGTTCGGGCGGTGGGCGAGAGCGATCCGTTGGGGAGGTAGGGGCTCGTCAGGTCGGGGATCATGATGAAGGGGTAGCCGGGATACGGTGGCCCCTTAAAGAGCCCTCCATCTTGCCTCTTGGCCGCTAACATGGCGGGGCGGCGGAGGGGACGGCGGCGGCCGCGCGGCGCGGGAGAGAGCGGGAGAAACTTTTTAGCAAGTGTCCCCCCGGAGGGCCCGCGCGCGTCCCCGGGGCCCGGCCGGCGCGGGAACTCGGGTAGGGTGGGTAGGGAGTGGGGCGAGGGTACCCACCAGACCGACCCCGGGGAGGGGGGCAACGCGATCGCGCGGTTTGGGGGCGCGCGGGGCACACTCACCTTCTTCCAAACTTTCCCGGGATTTATCTCGGAAACTTTCGGAGCGAGGCGGAGGCCGTCTTTCCGCCTTCCCGGAGGGGCGAAGTGGGGAGGGCGAGGGGCAATCGCCGCGCCGAGGGGGTGCGGAGGAGGGAGGGTCGGCGGGGAAAGGGGTGCAGAAAAAAACACGGTTACAAGTTTTTGCAGTCAGCAGCCCGGGCAACCGCCCGCCGCCCGCAACCCCGACCCGCCTCGCCTTCCAGCCCCAGTCTCCGAGCCCGGGAACCGGCAGGAACAACCCCGCCAGCCCGAGGGGCTCTTCCTACCTCGGAATCGGAGGAGCTGTTTTGATTCGTCTCTGATTCATTGACCAGCGACGACTTGACATCGGCTAAATCCCTCTCCGCCGAGGAGTTTTCCGAGTTCTTCTCCTCCTGCTCGCCCTCGTCTTTGAAGGAGATCAGTTCGTCGTTAGCGCCTAGGTCATCTCCTCCACCGCCGTTCAGCTGCGGCATTTTTTTTTCACCCACCAGCAGCAATTTTGGAAGAAAAATGAAGGAGGAAGAAAAGCAAAAAAAAAAAAAAGTTTTGCGAGCCCCCCAAAAAATATTGCAAGAAAAAGACGAGTCCAAGGTTAACTTTTTTTCCTTCTTTGGGGTCTTTCTCTCCTGGGGAGGGGAAAAGAGGGAGGAGGGGAGGGGAAGGGGGAGATCTTCTGCACGCGTGAGTTTGGATTTCTTTTTTCTCTCGTTCCCAAGGATCCGATCAATGTGCAAAAAAAATAATAAATAAAAAACGGGGGTTAAAAAAAAACAACAACAACAAGTCAGATATAAGAGCAAAGGGGGGGGAAGCCGAAGACACCGAAGGAGCTCGTGCCGCTCGGATTTGAGTGAGTTGAAGTTAGACTGAGCTTTTCAGTTCAAAGGCGGCGCTGATTGACAGATAGAAAAAGGGGGATCGAAATCCGGAGGAACGGAGTAGTCTGGGAGCGGAGATTATTGACAGGGCGAGAGGAACACACTCGCCTTAATGAGATGCCAGGGGGCGGGGCGAGCCCGGTGACGTGTGCATAAATAAACAGCCGGGGTGGGCGGGGCGGGGGCGGCCAACAATGATCCTTTGGGCGCCGGGAGAGCGAGCGGGGCGGGCCGGGGCCGCGGGAGGCAAGCGGGGTGCGGCCTGTGCGCACTGCGCGAGCTGGGCGCCCAGACGGTGCGGGCCTCGCTCCTGGATGGGGCGGGTTCCGAAAGACAATGCGGACCGGGAGAGGAGGGGAAGGGGGTGGCAACCGAGTCCGGAATCTGAGCCGGGGAAGGCGGAAGGAAAGCCCACTTGGGGGGCGGGGAAGGGGAGAGGCCCAGAAAAAGTATTAGCCAGAAGTCTCGAGGATGGGGACCAATAGGGGAGGACTGTGGGACATGGGGACAGGGTGCTCAATGGTTAATCCCGCGGAGAAGTCGGACGCCCTGGGGCGGGATAAGACACTACTGGTCCAAAATGCTCACCCCTCTGCTCTGAGAAAACCTGGGGAAGCTGAGGGGCTGGGCCACGAACATTCAAGGAGGCTAGCCCACAAGGGCTCCCCTCCCTTTTTTCTTTAATGACAGTGAGTCACGTCATTAAATGTAAAGACCCACTCGGTTAAATATGCCAAGAAGGCGTTTTATCCAAAAAAACAAATACTTTAGGTTTGTCTGGGGTACTAAAAATATCCTTAAGGGAAATGTAATGTTGTTGGTTTGGGTTTTTTTTCTTTCTTTCTTTCTTTCTTTCTTTCTTTCTTTTTTTTTAAACTGACGTTGGAAGTAGGAAGTGATGTAGGATCCAAAGTCCGTTCTGACTTTGGAGGTGAAAAGTTTGGGCGTTAACAGCGCCAGGGAAAATAAAAGTGAAAGTTCACCAAGCCCTGGGGATGAGTGGGGCTGCAGTTTTTCTCCAAGGGGGTCTGAGAGGAAGTGCCCAGGAGCTATGTTGATGGCCCTGGCCTGAGACAGTCACCAAAGCTGGCCTAGAAGCCCTTGGGGAGGAGGCCCAGAATTCTGAGACAGGTATTTGTTGATTATTAGGCTCGGGGAGGGCAAACTGATTGGCTATGAAATGGGGAAGAGAATTATGTTAAAGGAGAAAGGCAGATTCCCAAACAGTGTTCCTGGATGGTAGAGTGAGAAGGTCCTTTTCCTTGTAAGCATATAATGAGAAGTGAACTGGGAATTCCAAGGTGAAAGAGAACCCCGACCCCACCCCACCCCAAAGAAAGAAAGAATAGGAACTGTCAATTTACTATTAGGTGTGATGTTATTCTAAGGTCCACAAAGCATTAAATTAGCCCACCTCCCCCCCTTAAAAAGTGCATCTGTTGTAGATTTCCAAAAGTAACCAATTTGCCGTGTAATATTTAGAGAGTTTGGGGTTTCAACAAAACTGTTCTACAGGCTCAGGCCTCAGAAAAAAGACAACTGAAAATAATGATACTGAGATTGACAAGGCCGGCGAATTCCCCTGCACGGGAAAGAAAAATATCCCAGGCACATTAGCACACTAAAGCAGAAGATGCAGACAAAATAAGGATGGGATGGGGGAGGCAGACAGTGAAATCACCATCCCACCAGCTCCCAACCTCCATATTCATCAGAAAACCAGAAGTGGAGGGAGAAAAAACCCGGAAAAAAAGTAATAAAACAAGACAAATGTGTACGTTTCACTGGGCGGATTGCATGGGACACAAGGTGTAGGGCTAATTAGTCTCAGAAGGTAGGACTAACCTTCAGACTTCCTAAGTAAATAAGATGGCGGTGCAATCTAAGAGGAGAGTGGAGACAGAAAGGGGAATATTTCAAGACACCAAGTACAGACACTAAGCATGAAGCACAGCCCTGTCTTGAGTTCATGTACAGATGGCTGATGCCCTTCCTGGGTCTTTCCTCTGAATACCTTTAGAGTCCACATCCAGCCAATACAGCTGCAACTTTCCACACTTGCTAACTGCTACCTGTATACAACTTGTACCATATAGACTATGCCAAGGTCTGTTGGGAGCTTGTTGACATAAATGGGACACTTCTACAGTGAGTCTGCTTTTAATGACCAAGTCTTTGTCCTGTAGGATGGGATCTTTTTGGATTTTAATCTAACCCTGATCTGAATCAGGTTGAGTAGTGAGTCTTCTGTGTTCCTTAGGGGATTGATTGTACAATAAAAGCTTATGAATATACTTGAAGTTGTTAAAGTGTCATTGTTTCTATCATACTGCATTTTTGTCATGTGTAAACACTAAGGACTTTCTTCGGTGACCAATACCATCATCTAGTTTGGCACAGCCTTATTTTTCTCACTCAAAAGGAACCTTTGAATCATCCCTTAAATCTCCAACTTAATTAAACAATTAAAAGTTATTCCATTACAAGTCTTGTGCCACATTTAATCTCATTGCAGAGTGCTATAAAAAGACTTGGGGGAGAGAAAGCCTCAAGGTCTTGATTGACCTCAAGTCCCTGTTGTTGCTTAGAGTGGTACACAGAAAGGTGGCAGTGGGAAGGGGGATCAGGGCAAGGCTTGCCACAGGCCGGCAGCAAAGTAAAACAAAAAGGAAAAGCCAGGTTGGCCCATCATGTGGACCTGCAGTTTATAGATTTTTTTTAAGGATTTATTATTTTTATATTTATTTTTTATTTTATGTTTATTGGTGTTTTGCCTATGTGTATGTCTGTATGAGGGTGTTGGATCAACTGGAACTGGAGTTACAGACAGTTGTGAGCTGCCATGTGGGTGCCGGGAATTGAACCTGGGTCCTCTGGAAGAATAGTCAGTGCTCTTAACCACCGAGCCATCTCCCCAGCCCAGTTTATAGATTTGACAAGAACTCTTTAGACTCCAGCTGGTTCGTGCCCAAGCACTGAGGCACCATTTCTCTAAGCCCTGATGACTCTTGGTTTAAATGACCAAATTCTGACCAAATGGCAAAGATAATAAAAACGCAAGAGGGACATCAAACTGGTTCTAATATTCATTTGAGCCTTGCATGGTGTTTGGGCATCCTGGTCCTTGCATGTGGAGTAGGCAGAAAAGATGAAGATGTTGTTCTTAGCATTTGGTGCCCCTTCCTGGGCCAGCCCAGGTCCCCAAGTGCCAGGCTGTCCCACAGCCACCCTTTGTCCTCTTTACTCCATGTCTGTCCTCTTGGTCTTGCCTAGGCCTTCCTTCCATTGGCTCTCTCTTTGTGGTTTTAAAATTTTTTAATCTGTATATTGCCTTAAAACGTAAGTAATGAACTAGCCCTACGTGACTCGAGTCTGCGAACCTAGCACTCAGGAGGTAGAAGCCTGGTCTCCAGAGGAAGTGACAGAACAGCTAGGTTTGCGTATGAAGAGCCTCACTTACTAAGTGTGTTACATAAATAAATACGCCTTAAAAGACTAGGTTGCCAAGGAGAGTAGGGTGTGATTTCTAACCATGGGAGTGAGATGGTGGCTGTTGTTTACACCAGTCATCCTCTAGGCTCTGGGGAGAGGGAAGGGGTGAGCAACTAGAATAATAGATTGACCTTAAGCCAAGCCATGTTACCTGTGGTCTCTTTGTCCTGCATCACCTTGGGGATGAGATATGGATATTTTCTGGTGCACTTTTATGTTCAAAAGAGCCCATGAGTCTATCGTTTTCTCACAGACGACAGTCATTACCGAAATTTTCTCAGCACCCCAGCAAAGACAAGCTTTGTAAGAGGCTGGCTTTGTGCTACTGGGGTTACAAGGGTGGTTGGCTTGCATCATCTAGAAGCAGGGATTCCATGAAGGAGGCAACCCTCAGCTCCTCCAGTCACTAGACAAGAGTCTATTTAAGTACCTTTGACATCAGCCTATGCATGCATGAGACCGCATGTGTGTGTATGCATGTGTATTTGTGTGTGTGTTTGTGTGCTCATGTGTGTGTTTCTGTTCTTGTTCTATTTCCCCGTGCAGATCTAGCTGTAAGATGGGTGATCTGTCACCCACTGTGTTGGGCTTATCTTGGCAGGGAGTGTGCTGACTGAGGGAAGAAAAAAAAAAGCATTTAGAAGTACAAGGAAGCTATAAAGGTGTGCGGGGGAGGGGTTGTTTAGAAGCCAAAGTCCTGATTCCACTGAGAGATCTTTTTGTTTGCTTTTTGTCCCATGTGGGTGATGAGCATTCATCTGGAAGTTCAGGAAAGGAAGGCTCCTCCCTTAGCCAACACAGGAACAGACATCTGGGCTGGGGTGTAGCTCAGTTGGAAGAGTGCTTGCCTAGCGTGCAGGGAGACTTGGGTTCAACACCCAGCACTACATCAGCGAGGAGTGGTGACACCTGCCTGTAATCCCAACTTCAGGAAGTAGAAGGCAGATCAAAAGTTCAAGGTCACCTTCTGCTAAATAGTGAGTTTGAATCCCTTACCTAAGATTAGATAGATAGACAGATACATATATACATGCATACAGACATACAGACAGACATACATAGATGATAGACTAGATTAGCCAAACCTGACAAGCTAAGTTCAAATTCCAGCGCCTATGTGGTAGATGGAGAAAACCAACTCCTATGAGTTGCCTATGCCCTCCCTTGAGTTCTACTAACTTCCAAAGCAACTGACATGAACTGACTTCATCATAGTCCATCCAGGTAATACAGGGACAACGGTGCCCCATGTCCCAGAGACCAGTGGGAAGTGTATACACTTGCTAAGTAGTGTGTCCCCCACATTTGTAAGCTGATCATGGCAGCTATAGGCATCTGTGATGAGAGCAGCTGCCAGCAGACATCGGTCCTGTCTAAAGAGACTCCTTTCATCAACAGGATGCCTTTTAACCCTAATAGTATTAGAAGAAGGCCAATAAATGAAACATTTACTGCACAACTTGCTTTATTTTGGGGTGGTGTATGATTCCTTTCTTGCCATCGCTAGCAGATGTTTGTTCACTAATTTGCTCCCTAGAAATCTCACTTGCTACAGTTACACGGCCGTGACGTTTCATCGCCCGGAGCCAAGTCTGCATAAGAGCTTTCTTAAGATATACTTACCCTAATGCCAGGCTACAGGAGCCCGGCTGCTTTTGTACCAAATTATTTGTTCTTGCCTGGTGTACAGGGCAGAGCCTTCCTTGCAGTCATTGCCATAGGGTAGGTCTAAATGTTTCTGAGCAGCGAATAAAGATGGGGGAAAGGTGAAAAAGTTCCGTGTAAGTTGATCTTGCAGACGTCTTCAGCATGAATAATTTCTTGTGGGTTTAACGTGTGAAAATGCCAATGTTTTCTTTTCATTTTCTTTGCACGAGTTGGGTGTGTGTTTGTGTCAATGCAGGGATGTGTACGTGGGAGCCAAAGGTCAACCTCAAGGGTCATTCCTCAGGCTCCATCCGCCTTGGTTTTTTTTGAGACAGGGCTTCTCATTGATCTATAGCTTGCCGGCTAGGCTGGGCTGGCTTTTGAATAAACTCTAGGGACCCCTGTATCTTCTCTACTTCCCCTGCACTGTGATAACCAGCATGCATCACCATACCCCAATTTTTATGCAGGTACTGGGAACCCAGACTCAGGTCCTAATGCTTGGATGGCAAAGATTCCCAGATGAAGCCACCCTACCCATCTCCCATGAGTTTTCTTTTCCTTTCCTCTTCAAAAAAATAAGTAAATAACTGCTTCAATAATCCCACCCTGTGTCACTGAGTATCTTTGCCCCCTCTGACCCAGTGCCATGTTTAAAAGTGTCTTGCAAACCAAAGCAACTACCACAAAAAAAAAAAGTGGGCACTTTAAATTGAGGCAGACACACCGTCAGCCAGAGTTGAGCAATTTCATAAGGTGGTTTACATGTGTTCAAGGGACAGAGCAGGTGAAATTTCAGAAGACAATGCCATTGTTTCCTTGTAATTTATCTAGGTGTGGGCTGACACACCTGCCTTTGGCCAAGAGCATCATGGGATGGAAGAGGTGCTAGATCTAAAGAGACTCCTAGACTCAGACTGGGAAGGTCCCAGGCTTGAGCCCCTAGGAATTCATGCACTGTCAAACCTGTGTGTTCAGAGGAAGGATGAAATCATGTTGATTTAATCGCTGGAGTGTGGATCAAAATCAGCACCTTTCTCTATTGTAAAATCTCGGTTATCTCTGTTCATTCGGGGGGTGGGGGTGGATCATGTTTCCTAGCGAAACATCCTTCTGGCTGGGGGAGAGGAGAGACTGAAATGAGTTCCCGGGTCCGGAGTGACTTTGGATCTCAGTATAGACAGCAGCCTGCAGCACAAGGTTCAGCAATGACAGAGCTTGCAGTTGACTGTCATCTTGAGCAAACTCGGCTTCTTCATAGCCTGAGGGCACACTGTAAATACCCTGAGCAGGCGAGAAAGCATTAATCGTTATTCCTTAAAGGTTCCCAGACAGCAAGAGAGACTGAGTGTTTCTAATTGCACACACACACACACACACACACACACACACACACACACACACACACACACACGGCATATACATGACAAAATACTCAATTTTACTCTTTTAATTTAAAAATCATAGGGTCAGTCATGGGGTGAAGTGTACCCCGAGCACACTATCCCAAGCACAACACTATGTAACAAAAGAAACAAAGTAACAAATACATGATGAATTTCCCCAGGACTGGTGCCTGGAGACTGCACCCAAGCTTCCCAAAGGCAAGAATGGGCTGTCCTAGAAGGGGCTTGTCCTCCCACAAGGCCAACAGAGGCAGAGAACAAACATACTCATTCCATTTTACCAGTAAGGAAACAGGTTCCAAAAGACCCAGGTGTCCTGCAGCCGGTGAGTGCCCAGGTCAAGAGTTGAACTCCAGTTTCCTGGCCCTGAGCCGAGCTCTGCTTTGTTGCTGGAACCTGGTCAAGTCAACAACAGAATCATCCTCATGATTTTTCTGATATTGGAGAGATGGCTCAATGATTAAGAGCATGGGCTGCTCTTGCTGACAACCCAGGATTAGTGTCCAGCATCCACATGATGGCTCTCAATTGTCTGTAACTCCAGTTTCTGTAGAGCCGATGCCCTCTTCTGGCCTCTGCAGGCACCGGGCACAAGCATGGCACACAAACAAATGTTTTCAAATCACTCATACACAACAAATACATTTTTAAAATAAGAATAAATAAATAAAGATGATCTCAACAAAAAGAGAAATCTATTGTTTCAAAGGCATTTGCTCCTCCTTTTATCCTTTTTCCTGAGGTGTCCAGAGCTCTCTCCCCAGCAAATCCCTGCTTCACCCCAAAATATTGTTGTGTACTAGACACTGAAGTTTCTCTGCCTTGCCAGCCTTGGAAACTTCAGAGATGGAAGGAGTCGGTGGGGAAGTGGGCTGTCCTTCTCTGTACCTGCTGAGACTGACCAGTATTTGAAACCCCTACCACAGTGGTCAGTAGTAACTCCCATGGTGGTCACGAGACATGCAGAGCTTGGGATGTCAGTCACTGAGTGGAATGCCTGCCTGCATGCATGAGGCCCTGGGTTGGATTCCCAGCCCCACACAACCAGGCCATGGTGGCACATTTTACAATCAGCGGATCAGGAGTTCAAGGACAACCTCAGCTACAGCGAAAGGCTGGGGCCGGCTGGGCTATGAGAGATCCTGTCTCAATAAATAAACAAACAAACAAAACTCCTGCAGAAGTTGGAGGTGGCATTCCCCTCTGTGGGAAACAGCTGCTCTGCCCAAAAGCTTCTGGGGAAATATGAGCTCTTTGGCCTCTGGTTAGCTCATTTCCCCCGCTACGCTACCCCCTTCCTTTTTACCAGTGTTCGTCCAGGCTAGGGGCCTTGGCAGAGATTGCCACATGCCTTTGAGACCCTTTTGGGGTCCCTCTGGTATCAGGCGAGGCAGTTAGTAGAGAACAGCCTGGTATATGGTTCACGTTCCAGTCAGGGTCTGGGGAAGCCCTAGCTGCCTCAGACCTACTATGTAGCAAAGGCTGGCCTTGGATCCTGATCGCCTTCCCTCTGCGTCCCAGCTGTTGGTACGGCACCCCCAACGTCACCACACTCAACTTACTTAATTGGTTTTCCATCTGGAAGGGGCTCTCCAGCCCTCCTTCCTCACTGGTTGGGAGTGGAGGGCTGTAGCAGAACGGTCTGGGAGGGTTTTAGTTTTTTGTTTTTTTTTCCTTCAACAAGAGCCCATCACTCATACTGAGAACCCACACTCAGCAGGACTGGAAACCCGTGACCTTGGGCCCGCCCACAAATCACCCGACTCCTCCCTTGCTTATAAAGCGAAGGCGCAGTAACTGCAGCGGAGTGTTATCATGACTCAGGGAATGAGCATGTAAAATTAATAGCCTTGATTACTGTTGACTGTGGCGTCTCCCTTTCCCTTCCTCGCCTCTCCAGAGGGCATGGAATGCCAGGACTACCCAAGTCCTGGCACCTGGGAGGCCTGGTTCTCATCCCTGCTCATCCCCTTCCTGGTAACTTTGTCCAAAAGCAGCAACTTGATAACAAGAGAACTCTAGCTCCCCCGGAGCTAAACCGTGGACCTCCAAAGACAAGCAGGCCCTCGCTGCACGAGCCTGATAGCGTCCCTTTGAAGGACTGGACTTCAGGAAGGGGGCAGTCCCTCAGAGGGCGTCTCCCTCCAACCTCCCTTCTCTGTCCCTCCAGCTAAGTCCCTCCCACCCAGTTAGAGCAGTGTGCAACTTTCCAAAGTCCCCAAGGCTCCCTCTCAATTGACTAGTCATTGAAGAATGTTCAGCCTTCAGCAAAGACTACCAGCTCTAGTGAGGGAGGCTCGCTACACTCCCAGCCCAGCCCCAGCTCTCAAAGGGAGGTCACCCAGGAACATTGGCTCCAGCCACCTGGGTGAGAAAGGAGGAAGTCTGGGTCAAAAAGGCAGAAGCCAGCCCAAGTCCCAGTGCCCCGTCCAGGCAACTCCTGGCTTCTCTGGTCCCAAGGTCTTTAGACCCTGGCTGTTGTGATATTGCTACTTTTAGGAAGAAAGCAGGGATCCCTTTGGGGGGAAAAATGAAGCAAGATTTGATCTGTATCAAATCTCTAGATTTTTATTTAAATCTGTTTTATGTTGGATGTGGTACTATGTACCTGCACTCAGCAGGCTGAATGGCAAGTTCAAAGCCCTGGGTGATATAACAAGAGACTGTCTTTAAAACAATAAAACAGAAACAAGACGCAAACTCAACATGTATAAGACTTACAATTCTTTAATGCAAGTTGGGACGAGACAGGGTCTCATGTAGGCAGACTGAACTGACTTCAAACTCACTATGTAGGCAGCAAGGATACCACTAAGCTTCTAATACTTCTTCCTCTACTTACCCAGGGCTAGTCCACACCTGGTCTTATGGGATGCTGGGGAGAAACCAGGACACTAGGTAAGCGCTCTACCAACTGCGCCTATCCTCAGCCTTTTGCTATTTCTAAATGATAGCTTTTGTTAATGTTTCTCTACACTTATTGTTTTTTTAGTGCCACTGCCTGGCATACCTTTTTTTAAAAAAGTAATTTTTTATTGATTCTTTGGGAATTTCGAGTCATGCATCCCAATCCTTCTCATTCCTCAGTCCCTCCATATCTGCCCTTTAACCTTGCAGTGCCCTCCCAAGGAAAACTTAAAAAGAAATATTGAAAATAAAATGAAAATAAAAAATACAAATATTAATTACAAACAAAAGAGAAAAAAACAAAACCAAAAACAAACAAAAACCCCTCTTCCCTCCTCCATCCTCCCTGCCTCTCCATCCCCTCTTCATCCTTCTGAGCGGCACCAGGAGCTGCTGTGTGTCATGAAGTCCACCCCTTTGTCCAAACAGTTTTACTTGCAAATGTTCATTGTTTAATGTGTTGTCGGTCAGGTTCAAGGCCTCTGGCTTCTGGTCTGCCATCAATGCTGGACCTTTGCTGAACCTCCTCTTGGGTATCTGGCTGTTGCCTCAGGTCATGGAGCTCCTGTGGCTATGGTTCTCCAATACCAGTCCCCTCCGTCATTCTAGCAGGTTATAGATAGGAGAGATGTTGGGGAGTAGTGACTCAAAGCCCTGGCTATGTGTGCATGGGTGGCTGCTGAGTTGGTCAGTAGAGCTGTTGGGACCACCCACTCAGGTAAGGGGTGAAGCCAGCTCTCCCATGCCAGGTTCATTGGGGTTTGCTATTCCAGGGCAGAGGAGGGGCCGAGTCAGTCTCCAGTGAGGTAAGGGAGGGCAGCTCTCCCTGGGTCAGTGGGGGGGGGCAGCTCAACACAGCCCTGATACTTCAACACATGGTTCACACAGGCAATGGACATCAACACAGACCCCAGCTATAGCAGGACCATGGACCCAGACATGGCCATCAACAGCAGCTTGGGCCCAGATGTCATCATGGCCCCAGGTGGTGGCCCAGACTCTGGGCAGTTGCTAGCAGGAGCCAAGGACATCAACATAGATTCTGGTTACAGAAGAACCATGGATCCAGACACGGCCCTTGGCAGTAGTTCAGGCCCAGACGACATCATGGCCCTGAATGGCAGCACAGGCCACTCAGATTGGCATGGCCCTGGCAGCAACAAGTCCCTCAGACCCCAACATGGACAATATATCTTTTCTAATATTTTTGATTTTAATCTCTTTATGTCTTTACTGTTGTATTTAGGTTTTGTAGGCATTTGTTGACAAAATTAGTTTTTTAAAAATTCAGTCTGATAGTCTCTGCCTTTTAACTTGGAGTTTTGACCACTTACAGTTAATGTGAGTTTCAACTGGTTGGGCTTAAGTCTTTCATCTTGTTTGTTTTATTTGTCTTATGTTTCCTTTTGTCCCTTTTTCCTTAATTTTCTTCTACCTTTCAATTATTTGAGCATTTTTATGTTTTCATTTTGTCACCTTTGTTGGGTTGCTAGCTAAGAATTCTTTGTTGTGTCATTTGATATTGTTTTAGGGTTAACTTTATCATTATCAAACAAAACAATCGCATCCCTCTATCCATATAAGAACCTCACAGTGATGTGTTTCTATTTCTTCTTACTCAGTCTTTTGTCACTATTATGTAATTTGTAAATTTGATATAGTACCAATTTTATGAGCCCAATGCATTGTTTGTAGTTTAATATAAAACAGCCAAATATCTCTGAAATATATTTACCCAAGGAAAATCTGGTGATATATTTCTTCTTTGGGTAGTTGTGAATTTACAACTGCTATAAACTAAGACAGTTTTTCTTCTGTTTTCATAGTTCTTTGCTTCACTTTGTAAGCATGAGGCCCTGAGCTGGATCCCCAGAACCCAGGTCAAACAAAAAGTAACTGTATATTTATTCTTATAATCCCAGTGCACGTGAACCGGAGGCCTGTGTTTCAGTGGCCAGCTAATCTAGCCTGCTCCGTGACCTCCAGGACATGCAGAGACCCTGTCTCAAAAAACAAAGTGGATGATGCCCAAGCAATGGCATTCCAGGTTGTCTTCTAGCACATGAACACACATGCAAACACACACACATACAGTCCTTGGGGCCAGGGAGGTGGCTCAGTTGGTACAGTTATCATTAGCACCAGCATCTGTATGGAAGCATTTGTGGCCCCAGCATTGGTAAAAGAGAATAGGAGGGCACTTGGGGCCTGCTGGACAGCCAGAGACAAACTGATGAACTCCAGATTGAGTGAGACTCACTAGCATTGACATCTGGCCTACACACACACACACACACTGAGGATGTAAGCCTTTTCTATGCCTCTCTCACCCTATACACACACACCTTCCACAGTGATATATTTACTACAATAGACATCTGCCCAGACAGCCTGTTTCCACCCAAGCATACTCTCTATAACTTCACAGTAAGGTCCTCTCTGGCCCATCTTACAGTCTTACTGTGTAACCCGTGCTGCCTTCTACTTCATGATCCTCCTGCCTCAGCTTCTCAAGTCGTGGGATTCATTTTATGGCTATGGACAAATGGGTAATGACATGTCTCCAACCTTATAATTTCATAAACAATAACCTCACCGCTCTAAAAATCTGAGCTCCTTCTGTTTCTCTCCCAAGCCCTGGCACTGTCTCCATTATTTCACCTTTTCCTGGATATTAAACAGCTGGAATCATATAAGGAATACCTTTCCCCACTGGCTTCTTAACAAACAGCTGGAATTGTATAATGTGTACCCTTTCTCTGTTGGCTTCTTATCCAACATCTGGAATTGTATAACGTGTACCTTTTCTCCATTGGCTTCTTTCACTTAGGAGTATGCACTTAGGTTTCTTCCATGTCTTTTCATGGCCCCATAGCTCTTTTTAAGATTTTCGTCTGTTTTATGTGCATGGGTACTTTGACTGCATGTATATCTGTGCACTGCATGTGTACAGTGCCTGCAGAGGCCAAAAGAGGGTGTCCGATTCCTTGAGACTAGAGTTACAGATGTTTGTGAGTGGGTGCTGGGAATCAAGCACAGGTGCTCTGGAAGAGCAGCCAGTGAGTGCTCTTAACTTCTGAGCCTTTTTCCCGACCCTGTTCTTTTCTTTTTATTCTATCTTTTATGTTCCCTTTCTATTCTATCATGTGGAGGCAGACACCATAGTTTGCTTACCCCTTCGCCTTCTAAAGGGCATTCTGATTGCTTTCAAGTTTTTCCAATTTTTATCAAAGCTGCTACAAGCATTGAATAAGAGTTTTTGTTGATGTTGTTTGTTTTGGTTTTGGTTTTTTGTTGTTGTTGTTCTTTGTTGTTGTGTTTTTTTTTTTTTAGCTTGGGTATTATATGTAGTCCAGGCTGGCCTTGAACTCAGGATCTTACAGACTGGGCTTCTTGAATGCTGGGATCACAGTAATGTGCCACCACACCTGCCTCTAGAATGGTTTGGATACAGAAGAAAATGAGATGTCTGCTATACACAGAAAGCCCACCCAGCATGGGGATTCCTTTAGCCTGCTGTTCCTCCATTGCCTCTCCTTAAAGCCACCCACACCATGGAGCGCCTCCTCAAAGAGGGAAACTTGAGAAGACATCTCCTCTACTCTCCTTAGGGCCAGCCTTGAAGAAATTGATAGCCTTTCACTAACTTTTGCCTCCCAGGAGTTGGGGAGAGCCTTGAGCAGAAAAACCCTCAGATTCCAGCTCTGAAGCTCCCCATTCCTGCCCTGCCTGCAGGGGAGCTCCGGGAATCCGGCCCCCATTCCTTTAAGGACTTTTCAAAGTATACACACATGGGGACACACATACATACATACATACATACATACATACATACATACATACATGCACATATAGTCACACACGCATACATGCACACAGGCATGCACACACGAACACATGCACAAGCACACTCACACAGTGATTGGGTCTCAGTTAAAGGAAACCCTGTGGCCCTCTAGGGTTCCCTCTGGGACAGGCCTCTCCTCTTTGGTATTCTGTTTTGCAAATTCCAGCCCCCTGGGCCTGTCCTTCTCCCCAGTTTTAGGCCTCACCTCAGGGACTGACAACCACCTCCTTCTCCCCTCCAGGCAGCAGTGGCAGGTGTCATGGTGCTGACTGAGCTTGTTCCTCCTCTCTCTGGGATGGACAATGTTTTGTAGCCTCTGGTTATCCAGTTGTTGGTACAGAAAAATAAGTCTAATATGTCATCCCTTGTTTGTCAGTGGTGAAAGTCTATATGTTTTATGTAATGACCTTGAAACGAGATAAGGGTCATGGGGTATCCATTCCCTTCAGTAGGTTGCCAGGGTGGACCATGACACACAAACCAAAGGTTAGAAGTCTTGCTCAGCACCTCACTCTTCTGGAGCATCCCAGCATTCCCAGGGTCAGAAGGAGCAAGCCTGTGCTTCCTCTCCCTCTGAAGGAGTCTGGGCTCATGAGCAGCTCTGGCAGGTTGCCCGGTTGTAACCCCATCTCTAGCCTTCTCGCCCTTCTGGGCTGCCCTCAGCTGCTTCTGGTGGGAAGGGCTGCAGATCCTCTGCTGGCTTTGCCCAAACTGCCTGGGGTTTTAATCTCACAGCAGACCTGCTTATTAACCTTTTGTTCCTTTCTCCCGGTCCTTCCTGGAAACACTTCCCATCCCCGCTGCAGACTCCGCCCTTTTCCCTCTCCATAATTAAAGCTCTCACTTCCGGAAGTGGAATGTCGGCCCACGCAGGGCCTTAGGTCCCCAGCAGAGCATGTAGGCAAATCCTGGTGTGACGCCACAACAGGTTGCTACCTCTGACTCCGCCTCAAAGCTGTGTGCTGGCCTAGTACATCCCCAGCCCTCCAAGTCCGCCCAGGCTCCTTATGGCGGCTGGGCTGGGACCGATGAAAGGAAACCATCAGCGTTTGCAAGTGGTCTGAGGCCGGGGCATTGGTCCACAGTCTCACCATGGCCACTCTGGTCCAAAGTTCAGAATTTCCTTCTCCGAGTCTCTGCCGGGTTTGACGCAGCTGTGCCACAAGCAGACATGGCTGTGCCACAAGCATTTCAGTGCCATGTATGCCTGTGTGTGTGTGTGTGTGTGTGTGTGTGTGTGTGTGTGTGTGTGTGTGTGCGTGAGAGAGAGAGGTAGATGTACGTGTGTGTACACATATGTGCAGTATATGTGTGTACTTGTTTATGTATGTACACACATGCATGTGAGTGTGCACACAGAGGCCAGAGAGTCACTCTGTGTCTTCCTCTATTAATCATCCTATCTCTTTTTAAAAAGGTTTATTTTACTCTTAATAGTGTGTTTATGTGTGTGTGCATGTGGATGTGTGCACATGAGTACAGTACCCCAGGAGGCCGGAAGAGGAACTCCTGACGCTGGAGTTACAGGTGGCTATGTAATACTGGCAATGGAGCTCATGTCCTCTACGAGAGAGTAAGGGCTCTTAAGTGCTGCACTCTCTTCTAGCCCAGTTCTGTGCTCTTTTGTATGCACACGCAATCACACACACACACATACATAAACAGATATACACAATAACACACATTCACATACACACAAACACTTACACACACACACAGTCGTAGCTCCTAGGTTGTAAGCCTCCTAAGTACCTCCTAAGTACCATGTTTGGTTCTGCCCAGCACCCCCTCAGTGCCTCCTCATGGACAGACATACAGTTTGTCTCATGTACTTTGTGTAGAAAAGAGAACAAGGGTGGGAGCAGGAGAGGTGGCTCCCTCATGAGGATCTGGGTCTGATGTATGTGTATATATGAACAAAATAGCACAGAGCCGGGGCTGGAGAGATGGCTCAGCTGTCCAGAGCACTCACCACTCTTGCAGAGGACCTGGCTCACTCCGAGCACTTCCGTCAGGGGGCTCACACTGGCAGCGACGCTAGATCCAAGGAGCTGGCACCCTGTTCTTGGGCTCCTGCACATAAATGCACACAAACACACACACATAATCTTATAAAAAAAATCTTTAAAACAAGAAAGCAAAAGTCAGCTATAGGTATTATATATGCATGTACACGTAAACATATATGGCATACATATATACATATATAACATACACATGCACGTATATAAACACATACACAATATACATATATGCATAATGTAATATGAACATACATATATACACACGTGCACATATACACATACACATATACAATATACACAGTACATACATATACACATACATGCACATCTATGTGCACAATATATACACACATACGCATATACATATATACATTCAATATACATGCATACACATATACCGACATATACAAATACACATAATACACATATACATATTTGATATGCACATGTGTATACATATGATCGCACATGTACATACATGCATGACACATGCACATACATGTGTGGTGTATATGCATATACATAAAATACATGCAATATACACATATAAAAATGTATATATAAAATGCACATGTATGCACATATACGCACATGGACACACATGCATATACATATATGTGCACACACATGCACATATATACACACATACATGCACGTAGGGTACATGTATGTAACATGTTTACTATATGCACATACACATGCATATGTAGTATATGCATATGCATACAATATTTACATGCACAAATATGCATATATACACACATATAATATGCACACATACATATGTGCATATACTCATACATACAATATACACATATACATGTATACACATATAATGTGCGCATGTATATACACACATGTGCATATACTTATATACATACAATATGCAAATATGCATATATAAAACTTGCCTCCAAGCCCTGAGAGGCGCTGACCTGATGGTGGAGTTGAGGGAACTCTTCACAGGTGAGAAGTGCGGAACTAGGTGAGTTCCCGTCAGAGGAGGACAAGAAGGACGGTTCCAGGCAGCAGACACAGGGCGTGCAAAGGCCTGAGAGAGCAGCTGTGTGTGGCAGACTGCATTTTCCAAAGACGGCTGCTTCGCTGTGAGCCATGGCTTTTCTTAGGGAAGTAACATTTTACTCATCCATCGAAAGGTAAGGCTCATGCTTTCTTCCTTTCAAGGTGAGCAGGTCTGTGACCCTAGCAGACATCATGCTAAGCACGAGTCCCTTCTATCTCGTTTTCTTGCAGTCCAGCCTACACGTTGGGTGGCAGCCTCCCTGCCACATGGAGATTCTCCAGCTAATGGCAGGCCTGGCAAAGAGAGCTGCTTCAGGTGGTTCCAGCCTTTTTGCCACTACAGCGGATGCCAAGAGAACAGGCCAGGTCCAAGCTGCAGATCTGCAAGCAGAATGATGCCATCATCATACTAAGCCATTAAGTGTTGGCAGGATTTGTTCCGCGGCTGCGGATAACTGCACATGGGACATGAGAGGAGGCCGGTGGGAAATGACACAGACACTTAGAGGATGACCCCGTGAGCTGAGGAAGAAGAGAGGGCCAGGGCTGACCCAGACCGTGCTGCAAAACGCAGCAATGCCAGAAGGGGTCCTGCTGTAGGCTGATGTGGTGACACTTTCAGCTCTTCCCTACATTCCTGCCCACGGTGCTCAGAGCCCTCCTAGACCACAGGGCCTCAGTCTTCATTCTGGAGCAATGAGCCTGGTGAGGAACCACACAAGAGATGTTCACTGTGGGCTCAGAGGCCCCCAGGACTCTTCTGACTGCTGCTTCCCACAGGTTTCAGGTTCATTCCCAAGGCAGAGCACTGGCCAGAAAAGTCGGGCTTCTGCAATGTTATTCCTGCCACACACAGGCTTAGCCCTGCAGCCACCAGCCTGGCCCAGAGGAGCCAACAGGCGAAGGCAGCTCCAGGCTTCGCCCGCCCCCCTTACCTCTCTGCTTTCTTTCTACTTTATTATTTTTAATTGACAAATAATTTTGTGTATATAAACCTATGTAATACAATGAGGTGTTTTCAGCAGTGCTGACTCGAACCTACTTGGCATGTTTCTGCTGAGCCCACCCCCAGCAGCCACCGTGTGGTCTTTTCGTACATGTATACATTGTGAAATGATCAAATGAATCTAATCAACATGCCAAGCACATCTGGTATTTGTCATTTCCTCGTGATGAGACTCTTTATAATCCTACTAGTTATTTTGAAATACATTATACAGAGGCAAGTAAGACAGACGGCTTAGTGGGTACACGCTTGTTGCCAAGCCTGAACCTCCAAGCTCAGTTCCTGGGACTCCTGGTGGAAGGAGAGAACTGATTCCTACGAGTTGTCCTCTGACGTTCACATGTGCATCATGACAAGCGCCCACACATCCCCCAACAGAATAAATGAAATGTAAAACTATAAAGAAGCATGCGACACATCGCCTTTAATTCCAGCCACCTGGCTGCATAGCACTGCCCAGAAGCTCTGTGCCAAGACGGCCACGCCCCCTGGGCCTGGTCCCCACCCACTCTGAGCTCCTTCCCCATTCTTCTTCCAGGACTTTGCTTCAGCTTCCATATATAGCTGAGACAGTTCGGCATTTATCTTTCTAGCGCATTTTGCTTCTCACCGTGTTCTCTTGCGTGTGGTGCTGGCGACAGCACCCAAGGCCTTAGGCATGTGAGATGAGGTCTCTACTGTTGAGACCCCGCCCCCAGCTCCCACATAATGAAATTCTCTAGCTGTATCCAGTTTTTTCCAAGTAACAGAATCTTTTCATTTTTCTTCTCAAGGCTGAACAGTGTTCTATTACGTATATAAGCCACTTTTTGGGAATATCACTTTTCATAGAAGAATCAATCTGATTGATTCTACATCTTGGCTGCTGTGAATCCTGCTTGCCGTTGTTAAATTACCATGCCGAGACACCCGACTAACATCAGCTTAAGGAGAGAGTGTTGTTTAGCTAACAGGCTTTGAGGGTGTGGCCCAGTATGTCGGTGGGGGGTGGGTAATGGCGGCAGGATGGCCCGCAGCTGGTCTCATTTGCAGTCAGGAAGCAGGGAGACGAAGCTGGTGTTTCCGGCCTTTGGACCCTGGCCCATGGGACTCTGGTGCCTACATTCCAGGTTAGGCCTTTCTACCTCAGTCATTTCTTTTTGGAAACGCCCTCACAAACACACTCAGAGGTGTGTTTCCGTGGTGATTTCAGGTCCAGTCAAGTTGACGATGAAGGGGAAGCATCCCAGTGCTCTCCACCAGGACTGTTTACTGCCAGCAGAGCTGGAGACCCCTCTTTAACACACTGGTTCCAATCGCCTCAAAAGTGGGCTCAAAAGTGGGGTTGGCAGATTCCACGATGATCCCACATCGAATTTTTTGAGGGACTTTCACACTATTTTCCAAAGTGGCTGTGTCTTTACCTTTCCAAGTCCTTAATCTGGTGGCTTTTGACCCAATGTCCAGGACATTTTGGGTGTAAATTTGTAATCATTTTATCTTCTCCCCCACCCCATCCTGCCCCTATTCTCTGTCTCTAAGAGAACAGATTTTGCTCAACACCAAGAACATGGCCAGTCCCTGGTCTCTGGCTGGTGCCCTCCTATACCGTGAGGTTATCCAGACTAGAGAGTGATGGACAAACAATGGTACGGACCGTGGAGACCGTGTACTCCCATCCGCTCCTAGATCTCCGAATGATCCTGCTTGGTTCACCTGCCTGAGTGATCACAGATTTCCAGGACCGCGGGGCTGCTCCTCACCCTCCGAAGCCTGGGATCCCACTGCCCCAACGACGGTCATGAGAGAATTGTGTGAGAACATGCAAATGCCATTTTGCATTATTATGCTTATTTTTATTTATTGTTTTAAGAAAGTACTTACTGTACAACCCAGGCCAGCCTTCCACATGCATCTGTACCCTTTTGGCCTCCCTGTTTTCTCCCATGTCTGCACAAATTCTTGACTTGCTACGTAGTTTTCCAGCCGTGTTCGCCTCAGAGGCGAGCCAAAAAAGTGGGGCTGGTAGCACGGGACCTCTGCCCGGCTCTTGGCCCTTTTGAGATTCCTTTTGCTTCCTCTTTTGTTCTTGTCTTCCCTCTGCCCTGTGCCATCCAGGGCCCGTCTTACCCTGGACTGTGTGGCCTGTGACTCTGAAGGGCTGGTGGAGGAGCGGAACCTTGGGTAGTCTCTAAACTCTGACCAGGAGGTTCCTTGAGCTCGTGATTCCCTTATTCCTTCCCACACTTCTGCAGAGGACCCAGAAAGTCAGACAAGACAGACGATCTGTGCGTGCATGCCCGCTTACACTCCCAAACAACTCCCGTTAGACCCAGGCTGCATCCCAGTAGAGCCTGAAGCACAAGGATGGGGGTAAACCTCTGACATCTCCTACAAGCTCCATTTCTAGGTGATTTTGATCTTAGCCATAGCTGTGAATTACCCACCAACCCCGCCATGCTCGGCATCTATGTGCATGAATATAGCTGACGCTTTGTGTGTAATAAAACCTCAACTGAGAACATAGTGAACATGGTTAATCTGTCGTTAAATGGTGTTGGGACAGATGCTGGCCATCAGCAAGCTCCTCCCTTGATGGTTGATTGACAAGGGTGCTATGAGTCAGGGATCCTGGCCCTTCCAGAAGTTCTCAGACTCTTAAGAATGATGCTTGTAGTGATGTCTGGCTGGCATCAGCATGGGACCCTATTGTCATACTTCTCCTGAGTGACCATCCTAACTGTCCGGTAACTGATCTAGTAAGTTAGTAACGTGTCATAGAGTGGCTTACTGGAGACAGACATCTGGCCATAGACTTTCTAGCAGAACTGGTAAAGAACTCAGACAGGCATTTTCCCACGTGTGGATCTGCAGTCAGAAAGTGCAGTTGCTGGGGTGGGATTCCTGAGTGTGTAGAGGTGAGTGTGTAGAGGTGAGTGTGTAGTTGGTGAGTTGAGGCTGTCTGTGGCTCGTTCACGCCCTCGCTGCCAATCCACAGTAAACTGGAGTGCGGGCTCACCAAGGCTTTGGGGATACCACAGCTGGGAAATGTTGGGCCGAGGGGCTCAAGGTCAGGAATGAGTAAGCTTGATTTTCAGATGTGGCTCTGTCGCTCTGGAGACAGAGTAAGAGGACACTACACAATCACGATTTGGCCTGAATCCCCCCCCCCCCAAAAGAGAACAGAATAAGAAATAAAGAAAAGATAGGACCTACTATCCGTTTCTCCAAATTCAGAGCCTGCCTGAGGATCACCTGGGACAGCCTGAATTTACTGGTTAATTTTTCTTGAAGTGTACCCTCTCCAAAAAAGGAAGATTGAAGTAGGCTCTCATACAGTAGCCTAAGCCAGTTTAAAACTAACTAATCAAGGGTGGCCTCAAACTTTGTGGCAATCCTCCTGCCTCTGCCTCCTAAGTGCTGGATTACAGGTGTGAGCCACCATGTCAGGCTTTTGTTTTGTCTGTTTGATTGTTTTTAAACATATTATTTAACCCAGGCAAACCTGAAACTCAGAATCCTCTTGCTTTGGCTTCCTGAGCGCTTAGATGATGTGTGGAATGCCTTGCCAATGTATGTGTGTGTGTGTATGTGTGTGTTGCTTTCTTAGTCCACTTTTCTAGCACAGTCTTGTTTTATCATAATGGAATTCTATTTCTTCATTTAGAGAAGGAAGGAGGAAGAGAAAGAGAGAGGATGACAGGGAGGGGGAGCCTCCCAGTTTTGTCTTTTTTCTTTTGCTAAGCCTGTGCACAAATCCTTTCTAGCTTCCATATTCCTTTCCCTGAATGGCAGCCACAAACAGCATCACTTAGTATTGTCACTTAAGAGTGCTGGGAGCTGAGCAAGAGTTTCTTGCATGCTTAGGAGGTGCTCCACCCCAGAACCCACTCCCCCAGCTCTAGTGAGTGTCTCCGCCATTGGAAGAACGTTAACATCCCTGCCCACCTCTCCTTAAGGATGAGAAAACAACGTGAAATCGCATTTGGAAACTAAAAATATCCGTCTTTATCACGACGGTCATTTTCCAGATGAAGGATAGTGGATTCAAAATTCCCAGCTACTCCTCGTTAGTATAGTGGAAAAAAAAAACAAAACAAAAACAAAATTCCCAGCTAGTTTTATTCCTGACTAACTGCTATGTAGGCGTCATGTCGCATTGCTTTGATTTTCATTCCCAGGGAGGCAGGTGCTTCTATACACAATGGGCCATTGAGCCCTAAGCGTAAATAAGGCGACTCAGATATGGCGAAGAAGCAGACAGTGGTCATGAAACTGCTTAGCACATCTGAGTTCTGTATGATTCACATCTTCAGCAACTAGTGAGGAATAAGGGAGGCAGGCCCAGTAGGTTCACCAAAGCGTATTATGTCAACCCACAGCCAGGAAGCTGGGCAAGCTACAGTATTTTCGGCCACCAAAGTCCACTATCTCTGACTGCTTGCCTGAGGTGCTTTTATTTTTCCTGTGTCAGGGAGAAAAACATCAGCTGTAGAACAAACTGACTTGATGAATTTCATAACAAATCTTCCCTAATATTTAATCTCTCAGGCCCCAGACAAGAGCACTCAGAGACATGAGGACTTAGTGGAAATGGACGAGGCCTTCATTCTCCTCCTTTGGTGATCCATCTGAGGCTTTGGTGTGTAAGAGGAGGCTGCCTCCTTCCAAAGATGCATTCCTTGATGTTTCCAGCAGGTAAATGGAGTCCTGCACTCAGTGGGCCTGTATTGCAGCCATCCATATCTAGGTACCTGACACAGCTCCAGTACTGTGTCTCTGGCATAATCCTGCCAGTGTCTGTTCTCCAGGCCTAGGGCAGGTAGGCACGGATGCCAGACTTCTGCAGCGCCCCTTCCCAGGCCCCTGGAAAACGAGGAAAGGAGGAGCAGAAAGAGAACGGGAAGAGGGAAGGAGGAGAATGAAGCGGTGGTCTGGGCTGACAGGGACCTCACATTCCTCCTGCTTGGCCGCCATTCATTCATTCCATTCATTTGTTCAGCAACATTTCCCGGCAAGCCTCCGAGAGCCAGGTGATGCCACTGTAAGGGGAGGCACCGCATCCTCTTAGGTGACTCTCTCTGTTGTCTGCCTGGGTTTAGTCCTTGTATTCACTAGGTTCCCCCTAGCTTTGTTTGGCAGAACAAAGGCTTAAGACTACAGTGGGCTAAGGCAATGGGGTAGGAATCCAGTCCCACCCAGCTCCTTCTCGAAGGGTCCCACTCCCGTGTGCAGGAGGTGGGGACAGGCTGAGCCAGCCCCTAACCACAGGCTTGGAAAGGAAAACCCTGGTGTCATTTGACCCAGCTCTCTGGGATCTGTTCTACCGGGAAGTAGAAGTCACGAGGCACCTTTCAGGGCATTAACCCTTTCGCTCACAAATATAATGTGTGTGACCTTCAAGTCATTGCCTGCGCTGGAAGCGATCCGTGGCTAACAGGCATGTTTCACCGCACCCTCTGAATGGTGCAAGCTAGGACCATCTGTCCTGTGGAAGGGGAGGAAGAGTGTGAGCAACAAGAATGGCCTTTGATCACACAGCGAGCAGGTGGCGGAGCTGGGTCAGTGTCCGTCTCATTCATTCATTCACTCATTCATTCATTTGTTTGGTTGGTTTTTCAAGACAGGGTTTCACTGTGTGGCCCAGGCTGTCCTGGAACTTCTCTGTAAACCAGGTGACTCTGAACTCACAAAGATTCACCTGCCTTTGTCTCCCGAGTGCTGGGATTAAAGATGTGTGTCACCACCACCTGGCCTGTCTTCTTTCTCTGTGTTTTTGGTCCCGATTTGGCTTGTGAAATCATACAGGCTCACTTCTATTTAAAAAACAAAAACAACAACAAAAAACTTCTGCGGAGTGCTGGGAGATGGCCCAGTCAGTCAACTGCTTGCTTTGCAAGCACAAGAACCTGGTTTGATCACTATGCAGGAAAAAAGGTGGGGGCGGGGGGAGCAGAGGGCTTGGAGGATGGCGCAGTGGGTAACGGTGCTACTTGCTACCAAAGATTCGAGTTCGAATTCTCAGAACCCATGACAAAAAATAAGCCATGTGTTGTGTTTTGTTTTGTTTTGAAATGCTAGGTGCAGCTGTGTTTGCCTTTCACCCTCCTCTGCTGCCCTTGGGTCTCGATATTTCTGAAGGGGCTCTCCCTCCCTGCCTCCGCCTCTGCTCGGCTCTCAGGCGACCGTGCACAGGACCCTGCACTGTGCTGTAAGCCGATGTCTGCTTCTCTGTCTACATTCCTCATAAGGCTGTGTCCTCTTACACCTAGTTAGGCACCTGACTTAGACTCAGCGAGCATTTCTGCGTGAACTGATGGATGAGCGGCGAGATGGCGTCTATAGAGACTCGGCAAATGCTGGTGAGTGGATTGGTGGATGGGCAAACAGAAGGAGGGATGGATGAATGGCCGTAGACTGAATTCATCGGGTGGGAACCAAAACAACAAAAAATGAGAATGTGACTAAAACATGTAGACTTTTTAGAAAAGGAGAATTACTTAGCACATTGTGGGCTCCTGTTAGAACGTGAGTGAAGACTGATGGCACACACAACTTATGGTGTAAATATTCATGAGACCTCTGATGTCCCTAGGGAAGCGGTCAGGTTACCCACAAATTAATGGTGGCTCATGCCCTATTATGAGACAACAGTCACAACAATACTACTTTGAATGGTTTGCTTGTTTTGATACATGGTCTTATGTAGCCAAGACCAGCCGTGAACTTGATATACTGCCAAGGAAGATCTTAGACTTCTGGTCCTCCTGCCTCCACCATCCAAATTCGTGAACTCTGCTGACGGAACTGTGACCCAGCCCCCGCCTTGGTTTTATATAATCCTTTTTCCTCAAGACAATCTCATCATTTTCCATTTAGAAGAACCTGCCCAAGCAGCTGATTGTTCCACGTATCTGAAAGGAAAGAGGGCGGAGGGTAAAATAAAGAGCATCTGTGCACTGAGGTCAGAAGCGCTCTCTCCCTATTGCCCCACCGTGGTTTGGACAAAGAGAGAAAGGTTTCAAAACCATGGCAGGTCTTCAGGAGCAACATGGGGCATCTCAGAAAACAAAGCAAGCAGTGACATCATAACACGACCAGGCAGGCAGCCTAAGTACCGCAAAAGGGCACCAACAGAGGACTGCAGTGCCAGAAGGAAGCTCCTTGCGACGGCCGGTCTTGGTCTAGGATGTGGGTGACTTGTATCAAAGGGAAGCCTCGTGACATACTGACAGGCAAGTCTTCAAGAGCAACAAGAGGCAGACTGAGAATGTTCCAAACAGGGCTGGGGCTGCAGCTTCCTTGGCAGAGTGCTTGCCTAGTGTGTACAAAGCCACTTTTGATCCCCAGCACCACCCAAACCTGGCGTGGTGGTGCCCGCCTGTAAAATCCCAGAGAGGTAGAAGCAGGACCCGAAGTTTAAGGTCATCCTTGGCTGTGTTTTGATTTTTCATCAGGGTAGACTGCAAGAGACCCTGTCTCAGAAACGAGAAAAAAGTTCCAAACCCTTTCCGGGCACGTGTATGAACATACACACATACACACACCCCACCTTTCTGTAGTCTTCAACCCCAGCTCCGTGTCCTTCCCACTTCATAGCATGGTGTCTGATGTGAGACTAAACCTATTTTGAGACCAGAGTGAAGGTCAGCCCAACCCCCTTGCAAACCAGAGCATTTTTGCCTCATTAACACCTCATTAAGACACCTTAAGGTCCTTGCTATTCATGTGACCATATTGTGGGGAACAGGTCTCCTCTCCCTCAAGGAAGCATTGCTGATATTTAAGACAGACAGCGCAAGGATGTCTGACGGCTGCATCAGAATGACACTTTTGCCTGAGGCCAAAAGTGGAAACCGTTCCTAGGTAGAACTGGGAGGGAGTTGGGCCTGTGGTGATGAAGGGGTTTGGGGGAGTTTGATTATGGCCACTGAGCCACGGGAGAGACTAGGAGTCACTTTTGGGTCAACAGCTGGGTCTGGATGTCTGAATCCCGTAGCAGCATCTGGAAAATGAAGAGAGGAAGAGGTGACAGGAAGCAAGAAGACCAGAGGAAGGCCGACTGTTTCCGACAGGCGTGTGTCCCACGTAAGCGGCCTCACCTGAGTAAAGGCCACCACTGCCACCTAGTTGAGATGCTGACCTTCCAAGAACCACAGTACTTGGAGAATCTATGGCGGTGGAAAGATTCCAATCCACAGAAAAATACACTCTGGACACCAATATCCACATTTTAGCGGTCACCTCGAACTTATCCCCCATTTTGGCTGTTGGAAGATTAGGAAAAGGACAACAATGGCTCCAAGCTAAGAGAATGCATTGTTCAGTCGCCATTAATTTAGCTCAGTTTTCTTTTTTAACTAATGAATATGTATGTGTGCACCTGTGTATGTGTGCACGCACCTCGTGTGTGTGTGTGTGTGTGTGTGTGTGTGTGTGTGTGTGTGTGAAGGCTAGAGATTGACACTGGATATCTCCTATCTCTCTCTTGACATTATTTCCATGAGACAGGGTCTCTCACTGAACCTAGAGTTCACCAGTTGCCTAGCCTAACCTGGCTAGCAAGTGAACTCTCAGGATCCTCCTGGACAGTGAGAGAGAGGGACAGACAGAGGGAGGAAGGGAGGAACAAAACAAAGATGGCTTCCAGATTTAAAAAAAAAAAAAAACAAAGCAATATGGTGGCATATCTGTAAAGGACAGGAATGGAAGGAAGAACCGAAGCAGGCTTCCTGGTATGAGGTTAGGAGACGAAAAGGCTCCTGGGAGGCCAGAGCAAACCCTTCCCTGTCACTCTGCTGAGCCTCCCCATGAAGAGAGCTGGCAAGGCAGACTCAGAAACGCAGCACAGTGACCTATGCCAGGTGCCAGCTCCCAGACCAGGACTTTCCTTGCTTCTCAAATTGCAGCGTTTAATGAGGTAAAACATCAGATTACAGTGATTCTTTTTTTTTTTAAATGAGAATTCAAGGAAGTTTGTGGAGCAGCACAGAAGTATGAAAGTATTTAACCTCTGCTCGGTAGCCTGACCTTTCTTAGCATCTTCCCTTCTCCGGTTGCCCACAAACTGCACTTTCTCAAGTGAGTTCACCATTTGGCGTTTGGATCCGGTTATAGCCAGACTGTGCAAATAGCCACGACAGTGCACAAATCAGTCTGGAATTTGATTTAAGGACCAGAGCATGCCAGGCTCAGGTTCTGTGGGAAGGAAGAAGAAATGTCCCTGCTCTCAGAGCAAGAGGGTGGGTGCCAGGGAGCAGGCCCTCTCGCACAATGACCAACTGTTTGATGGAGACTCCTCTTCCTTCTTAGGGTTGGTGGTCCAGGATGCCCTTCAAAATGCTACTGTATACCAGATCTTTGCCCTTTTCATTTTTCAGGCAGGGTCTCATACACCCTAGGGTGGCCTCCAGCTTCCTACTTAGTGGAAGGTAACCTTGTACTTTGGTCTCTCTGCCTTTCCCTGCAGAGCTGCTGAGACTCCAGGCCCATGCCGACGTGCTCAATGCTGATGCAATGCTGGGTACGGAAGTCAGAGCTCTGAGCATGTTAAACAATCACTCTGCCAACTGAGCTGTATCCGGGGCCTGAAGAGGAGTAGGAAACAAAAAGAACTCCGAGTTCCCAGGGTTGATCTAGATCTCAGTGGCTGTTTCTGAAACCAAGGAGATGCTGGGAACAGCCGCAGGCTGGGGGGGGGGTTGCTGAGACAGCCTCAGACTTACTTCCAACATTACTCAGTTCTGGTCCTTTCTTCAGATTTGCAACATCCATGTGTCCCTCGAACTTCATGTATCCCCAAGACCTTCGAGCTACACGGAGGGACTTATGACCACTGACTACCCCACCTAGCTCCTTCCACACCTGGGAGGCAGGACTTGCTACCACATTAATAGTCCATTGTTGGGGGAAGGGTCGCTTGTTCTTCCTAGCCGCCCCACTAGCTTAGGCCCAAAATAATCACACAGAAACCATATTATTTAAAAACACTGCTTGGTCCATTAGCTCTAGCTTCTTATTGGCTAACTCTTACATATTAATTTAACCCATCTCTGTTAATCTGTATATCACCATGAGGTCATGGTCTACCAGCAAAGTTTCAGCACGTCTATCTCAGGTGGGAGGTCCATGGCGTCTCCCTGACTCCACCCTTCTTTCTCCCAGCATTCAGTCCAGTCCTTTTCGCCTAGCCCTGTTCTGTCTTGCCATAGGCTCAAAGCAATTCTTTATTCATTAACCAATAAAAACAACACATAGACAGGAGGACCTCCCACACCAGTCCATGTAGCCAGGTCTTGGAGTACAGTGACCACTCTCTGGCTAGCTATAACTGGAATATTTTGCCACTGTCATTCAGCATAAGAGCAAGATTCCCAACTACCCTAGAATCTCCATGAAGTAGAGTCTTGTACTGAGTTACTGAGTGGAGAAAGACAAACCTACCCAGTGGACCCAGAGTTCCCAACAATGGTTGCCAGCGTCTTCTTGCCAGTGTGTCCTCTGAGGCTCTATTAGCACTGTGAAAGGCCTCTCCTCTTCTCCTGACTTTGCAGGTCACTGGGACCTAACTCCTGACACTGTCCTGGAAGGAACTGGCTGCCAGCTGCTACCTACTGCCTCAGTTTCTCAATGTCATACTTGGAAGAACCCCACTGTGCTGTTGATTAGTCTTGAAGGTTTATTTCTATTTTTCCTAACCCTGTGGTACTTTAGAGCATAGGTTTTCAGAGGCCAAGTCTGACATCTGGTTTTGCTGCTTGTCTCGTGCCTTGGGGCAAGTGTGTTATTGACCCCTCTTAGCCTCGGGTTCCTCAGTTGTGTAAGAGATCTGTCTATGCCTCCTGCCTAGGGGTCCTCGTAAGAAGCCGGCAGGCACATACTAGTGGTCTGCCCTCAGGGTTGCCCTGAGGTACTGTGTGCACTGTGGACAATGTAGTCTCAGTCTGGCCCATGCTCTCTCTGTGACTGCTTCAGGGCCCCATAGAGAAACAGTGAGTTGACCACATTCCATACCCTCCAGGGAATTAGCATTCACTCGGGAAGACAGACTATTAAATCATTAGAGAAAATGATACACATAGTTTCCTGCAATTAAGCTGTGGAGTGGGAGGCTTCTAACCTACATGCTGCAGCCTGAGAGGGTCACAGGAGAGAAGGTAAAAGAGAGGGTGGCACTGGGTGCTGGGAGAAGATGAGAGGGACAATTGGTTGATGAGGTGATATTAAAAATGACACTCAGCCAGTAGTCCAAGGAGAAACTCTTACAGGAGGTCCTCACCTCCTCAAGTAGGTGTGGGTACACGGAGGCCAGAGGACAAGCCTCAGAATCTAGTCTCTTCTATCATGTGGGTCCCAGGAATCAAACTCAGATCCTCAGGCTTGATGGCAAACACCTTTAATCACTGAGAAGTTTAGAGCAGAACTTTTAAAAGATCCTAGCAGTTATGATGGTGCATGCCTTTAATCCCCAGCAGTCAGGAGGCGGAGTAGGTGGACAGCTTGCTGTGAGTTCAAGGCCAGCATGATCTACATAGAGTTCTAGGTCACTTGGGGCTACTTCGTGAGACCCTGTCCTTTTTTTTCTTTTTTTTCCATTCTCATAGCTTGTGTCTTTTTATTTTTTTTTAATTTTTTTCCATTCAAAAATTGATACTTCCTCCCCTTCTCCCATTCCCCTCCCACTCCCCCACTAACCCTCCTCCCTCCTCCTCCATCCTTAAGAGAGGGCAGGGTATCCTGCCCTGTGGGAAGTCCAAGGCCCTCCCTCCTCCATCCCGGCCTAGGAAGGTGTGCATCCAAGTAAACTAGGGTCCCCAAAAGCCAATACATGCAGAAGAGACAGGTCCCAGTGCCATTATCCATGGCTTCTCAGTCCATCCCCATTGGCAGCCACATTCAGAGATTCCAGTTTGATCACATGCTCGTTCAGTCCCGGTCCAGCTGGATTTGGTGAGCTCCCATTAGATCAGGCACACTGTCTCAGTTGGTGGACCAACCCCTCGCGGTCCTGACTTCCTTGCTCATCTTCTCCCTCCTTCTGCTCTTCAACTGGACCCTGGGAGCTCAGTCCATTGCTCTGATGTGGATGTGGATCTCTGTCTCTATCTCCATCCATCGGACGAAATTTCTATGGTGATAATCAAGATATTCATCAGTGTGACTATGGGAAAAGGCCAGTTCAGGCACCCTCTCCTCTGCTGCCCAAGTACCTAGCAGGGGACATCCTCATGGCCACCTGGGATCCCCTCTAGAACCAAGTCTCTTGCCAACCCTAAAATGGCTCCCTTAGTGTAGATATCTTCTTCCCTGCTCCAATATCTGCTCTTTCCCAATCTCCACCCTCCCACTCCCCCAAGCTCTCCCTAGTCCATCCCTTCTCCCTTCTCCTTCCCCTTCTCCCCTTCCCCCAACCTCACCCCCACTCCTACCCCCACCCTCCTGCTCCCAACTTTTGCCCGGCTATCTTGTTTGCTTCCAATTTCTAGGAGGATCTATATATGTTTTACTTTTTATTTGGGTTCACCTTGCTATTTGT